>JAUTBQ010007017.1:0-19755 GCA_032361185.1 Lepetodrilus ovalis
CTGTTACTACTACTACTAATAATAATAATAATAACAGACAGACAGACATACATGGGGAGGGTGGGAAGGGGAAGACAGAAAAGTAAAGGACGAAGAAGAAGAAGAAGAAGAAGAAGAAGAAGAAGAAGAAGAAGAAGAAGAAGAAGAAAAGGAAGAAGGAGGAGTAGGGAAAAAATATGCATAATAGTAATAATGAGAAAACATGTGTACAGTGTTGAATAAAATATATGATGGTTATACAGTTATAAAACAGGTTTATATATAATTAAAAAAAAGAGGATATATTCAATAAGAAACAAGTACTGTTATGTATGCAAGTAGATATTAATCCCCGGAAAACGAAATCATGGATTCGAGCCTATGTTATATCTAGAAAACCCCGATGCACCGACGTTAGTTTCGCAATCGATCACAACTGCAAATTTTGGTTGCGTTCCTTTCACCTAATAGCCCTACTAAATGTGACCTTAATTGTTTTTAAAAATAATAACAATAATATCCACTGGTATAACACCTAATATTATTCCAGTTTAAAACTGCTAAAAAACGCTTTTATTTTTGATAATTATTTAGTCTTTTGGAAGAATAGACTTAATATATTTGTGCTTGCGCTTCATTTGTTTGTTTCCTGTAGATGGAGTGACGACTTCCGATGTGAAGTCATTACTACTAATGGCTGGTTGTAGATAGACAGGCCTGTAATAATCCTGGAGAATTCGAACTGAGCTTTCCAAATGATGTGTAATTTGAACTGTGTCTAGCTATGTGTCATTGGATTTCTTTTTACTATAAATTACTTAAAGAAAGGAAATCGTTTTTGCATGATAAATATTCTAAATGCGCTTCGGTGGTTTAATGATAATGCATAGCAAAAACCTTGTAAATATTATTTTAAAATTAATATTAAATTAAAAGTTGAAATGTATATTCTCAAGAAATTACCAAAATTCCCTTTATGTAGTAAATGCATGCTTTTAGAAATTCTTTCATTTTGATGACCCCTCTTTTAGCAATGTTTAATTACCCAGTCGTTCGTAGTAACCAAAACAGTAAAACGGACTGTCAAACATTTTCTTCGTGTTATTTACAACTTGAATGTGTCAGTCTATGACTCGATCATGGAATACTTTTTGCGCATGCGTCGATTTGTCTATATCATTGACGAGTGGCTTTAACGTTATCATAAACGAAAGTGATATTTAAGCGACACGCGACTCCGAAATCACAGGCACAGACCATGCCCAGGTCTTTTCTTATTCGTAATTCTGGAAGATCTTATCGTAATGAAACTTCAACACTTTGTGCCCTGGGTAAGTTGATGAATATTTGTACAATAAGTAAGTTTACCAATACAATGTATATATAAGTATTGCATAATTAACTAATACTACCCACACTACAGGACGAGATGGTCATGTGATGGTAATCTTCTAGTGAGGGAACTGCACTTTGGGTTGCATACTCCCCAGGGAGTTGAGAAGGAACACCGCTGAACACCGATTCATTAATCGGTGGTAAAAATGTACAGTGTCAGTATAGCGCTTCGGATAGATCTGGGAGCATTATAAATATCCATTATTATTATTATTATTAGTAGTAGTAGTAGTAGTAGTAGTAGTAGTAGTATAGTAGTACGTTCATCAAATAACTTCCGTATACATATTTACAACATTACACATTTATAAATCAGCATGATTTAAATTTATATTGACTATATACTAAACATTAGCATATATAATAAAGAACGTTTCCTCCCATCATTATAAATAGTAATTCGTTTTACCAAAATGTTTAAAGGGTATGAATTTGTAACACCTTGTTAATTTTTCTGAATATGATTGTTGAAAGTTTCCAACATTGATGTATGATAAGCAACGGTGTTGCTTTTAAATAGATGAACCTGAACAGCGATCGAATATTTTTTTAATATGTCCAACTTTTCAAAATAGAACATAAAAATTGTATTTTCTTACACACTGCTTGATGAGGTTACTGTGAAATTTATTTGGTTGGTAACACATTACGTGTAATTATCGGTTTTTTTTTAAAGCTGCTGATTGGCTGCTCCTGGACAACAGCAACGATCCGAGGTCACGTGGTCATACGCCTGGAATATCTTCAAATGCAGCTAATTTTCACGATTCAAAGTAATTTCTAACGGTGTGTAAGAAATATAATCCTAAAAACGTGTCAGTTAGATAGCATTTATCTTACAACTCGTTGTTTTCAAACGTATCTAGCTCGCTTTCGCTCGTTAAATACGAATTGAAAATGGCATTTAACGGAAACTCGTTTAGTATTATATTTAATACAGTATGTTGTTTGATTACCGCGGTTATCGAATGGATAGTTACTAGTATACTATGTGTTTACGGATTTATCGCGTAACGAGAGATGTCATTTCATCGTCCGATGATGCTGGCTTGACAAATGGCATGTTCGCAAACACGTTCTATACCAACATTTCTACTATGCTAAATAAAAGCATACTACTACTCAGGTGGTTGATGTACTGATATAACGGACAAACGAATTTCTATCTGAGACAACATATATTTGATTTGTCCACCCAACAGTTGTTATTTATATACTTTCCCGTCAATATCGATATAGTCTTGGAACATACACTAGTAACTGTTAGATCGAATCCACCCAGGACCCCACCACCACCCCACACCCTACCACCACCGCAATGTGGATCAGCGGAAGTAATTTTGGCGATATAAAATTAATGATAAGTCTCACAAATGAATGTAGTTTGCATTTATTACTCAAATATAGTGTTACGCACTCCAGGAGTCTCCTTGATATAGCACATAATTGTTTTATATATATATGCATGACAAAAGATTAAGTATACTGGAATGAGACATTATGTATAAAAAGTGCTTATTATGTTGAATCAATGTAATTGCGTAACAATCAGATGTTCCGAAACAAGTGACGCCGTTTCTGAAGTGTCGCACGACGTTTCATTGAGGATTTAGATTTGTATTATTTTCATTGGCAACAATGGGCATTTTTAATGGGTTAAATACGTCATTAGAATGCTGGAACGAAAATTTTAGGTTTAGTTATCTGTTTGAAAGTAAGAAAAAACGCTTCATGAATGAGGACCTAGAACGTTCAATTTCTATTTCTTGTGTATCTTATTATCTTACGTAGGTGAATCTTCAGCTGGGGCTTCTTCAAAAGGCTATATCCGATAAGAAATAGAATATTCCCCATCTATTGTTTAAACTGCACTCTCTAGCTAGTCACGTGCTAGTGAATAACAATTTGAATACGTTTACACTTATTTACCGTACCGGGAAGTTTTATTGTCTGTGGGGTTTTTTTGTGTTTTATTTTTAATTTGGGTTAGATTCGATTTCAATATACTTTCACATATCACGGCGTGTCAGTTTATGACAGACAGAACCCCGTAACATCCATTGCGCTAAATGTTGCAGTAAACCTGCGCGCGTCGACTGGTACTGGCAGACCAAGGATGATAAATGCATTGCCACAGTACAGACATCACATCCTATCAAGATTGCGTCAGAAATGTAACCTTCTTTTATTTTTACTTTTTTATGTCGTGCTCCCGTGACGGGATTTACTCCCGCGACCTTTGACTCCGCAGACAAAACGTTCTACCGATTCTGTACCACGAAATTAGTGAAATAATCTTGAAAGCGGTTCGAAACGCCATTCAACCAGCCAACAAACCAGTCAACTGAATATTACTTGTTAACCATATCCGACGGTTTTACTATAATTCCCTTAAAGGGTTAACCGAAATAGAATTCATCATCTCCTTAACGCTAATAAACCCAATACCACAAAGAAATGATACGCAGCTACGGGGCAATATATCTGTTTTCCCATGTACAGCATATTGGTCTATGGAGATAGCAAGCGACGAGAGGAGAGGGAAAAAATGGAATCAAATAACACGGAATTTACACGAAGATAAGTCGATCATTGGCGACATGAAAAGCCTGGTATCTTCTTGTGTCAGCGGCGAGGGAAACCTAGTTAAACTTACTTGTGCCGCTGATCTTATCGTGGGCTCGTGAGCAGATCTTCTGGGTAGGGTTTCGCGCTATTAAACACGCCACTTGTCCATAGATAACCTTTTAAACGCTTTGCTATTGTTATTTGTTTGAAATAGATATTATCTCGATTTTAGAACATCTGGTAAAAATTACCGAAGTAATATTCACGTGTTGCTAATAATTAAAATAAAATTGGGGGTTTTATTTTTACGTTTTGCTTGCTACGTGGTTATGTAAAAAAGTGGTTGTTCATTATCGTACGATTATTTCCCCAGTACAATAATGCTCTGTTCTTTTGGTTTAATGGTGTTGATATATCAAAGCTTTAAATACATGTAGTTAAATAGTCTGAAAGTAAACATATCTATAAATGTTGATAATAATCAAGTCCATATGCTGATTTCGATTTTTATTTAAATCAAGACATGTATTTATCAAGTTCCTTCCTACTTTCTTTGTAATAACTTTCATTAACTACTTCAAAAAAATTAATTGTTACTCTATTCATGTCAAGTTGGGTAAAGTTATCAGTGTAGCCGTATATTTTCTTCCATAGATTCAATTGATCGGTTTTCGTTCGTAGAATTGATCATATCTTCAACAAGTATCACGACCTTGCAAGATGGCAGTATTCCATTTAGATATTCAGTGGAAAATATGACATACCCCGGTAGTATCAGGTTTATTTGAAATTGAATCAGCGTCGAACTGAAACCGAACCATTAATGTTGAATGAGCATAATCAAATCAAATGTTCCTCATCCTAAACTTGATTATGATTTATCATAATTCCTTTCAAGAAATATTAACCGTTCTTTAAGTCTTTCTTAGCAGTAGATCTAGATCATGTTTTATTTTAATGTTGTTGTTGTTGTTTTTAAATACCAAGTTAATAGGGAAGAATCATATACATGTATATTTATATAGTAGTGTTACAACATTCTCAAATCCCAGATGACTATAGATCTTCCGTGTGAGTGGTACTTAAATGTGCGATGTTTTATTTTGAGAAACACAATTTAATATATTAATAATATAATTTGCAAGACACTAATGAAAACAGTAGTTTGTGTAAATTCTATCATTAAGTGTAATACCACATAACGTTGCCCCTGCAGTTTTTTACGTAATTCAGAATGTATGACATTATACAAGTGGCATCAAAAGCATCTACTATCATAGGCTCGTGCGCGTGTCTAACCAGGAAATAAAGTACTGGCATCCAAATAATTATATATATAACCAGTCCATGTTTTCACATTGTTTAGTCACCAGCCCATATCGAGCATGACGAACGTTCAATGCCGATGTGCTGCAGTAAGACAGTAGGAAATATATACGGTGTCACAATGTCAACACCCTCTCGGACTTGCCACCCCAACCCTACCGCCTGACACTTGACCCCCACACAGTACCCATGAATTATACATATGAGCACGGGGTATAAACTGATCTTCCGTACAGTATATTGCCATTCTACTAATGACAGCGTATCCGTATGTCAGCAATTTGGAAAAACCTTGAATTAACATCGATCAAAACGTTTGGAAAGAGAAAACGGTAAGAGTCTAGTTTAACGATTATTCCATGTTACTTGTATAGTTATTCCATGATTCTAGCTGTTATTACACGTATACTGTGGTTATTCTATAATATGGCATGTAATTATGTTTTGCCATGAAAAGTGTAGTACTTAGTATATTAAATAATATCATGATATAATGCAAATAATTGAATTATAACAAATGCAACTGAAAACGCATTCTATACGGATAGATATAAATTAAGTATTATACAATATTCGCGGCAAATTCCTTGAATTCAAGTTTAGTACTGACAATAATTCAATTGTAGTTCACAGAAAGGATCGAACTCAGAATCGGTAATTAAGATAAGTCACTCCCCGACAAGCAAATAAATACATTATTTGTTGGTTTTTAAAAATTAACTTCCGAAACAAATGTTTTCTTCGAATATACGCCTTGAATATTCTCAGTTCGCGTCTTGAGAACTTCTTCTTTTATTATTTATTATCATACAGACTTATATCTTTCTATTAGTATTACATAATATAATACCGGTATATACGGTAAAATAGTAAAAAAAATATGATGTAAATGGTGGATGTGTGTGGTACTATTAGGCACTAAATGTGGTTCTATGATACGTGGGTCGTGATGTAAATTCAATATTAAAGCAAAAATACATTTTAAAAAAATGTAATAGTTTACGGTCTTGACACTCGTGGATAAAACATTATTTTTTTTGGTTGTGGATGTAGGGCAAGAAGTCACGTGACGAACATGTGGTTCTCAGGCACGAGGTTATCAAATTACATGGCAAAATTAAGCGATGCAAATGTACGTGCATATACCATTTGTTCGTGCGTAGTAATACATATGTATGTGTTATTTAATTAAATACGTTTTCAAATTTCAGCATTTACTATTCTCTTGGCTGATAAGGATTTAATATGGCATATATAGCCAACATTTTGTTGATATTAAAATTACTGTCTTAATAAGCTTAAAAATTGCGTAGATCTAGGTCTAAACAATATATAGGTGAAGAAAAGTGTATGGTACTCAAGTTGTTAATATGACAAGAACATATAGGTATAAATATGAATGGAAACATTTTTTAATAATAATTTTGTATAATTAAATTCAAATATGTATGAACGTTGGCTCATAATGTTCTATAGTAGATTCTAACAGACAACTCACTGACGATAGCAACTATCCTATAGATATGAGTTGCGCCTGTTTCGGGTCTGATTATAATAACACTATTCATAATTACAAGTTTTTTTTTAACTATATAGATCGTTATAGTGTTTATTAGACATTGCTTTTCATTAAAATGAAAAGCAGTACCTACTTTATATATTTTTACTTTCCGACAATCTGTTTTGGGTTTTAATGATATTATCCATCCGAATATTCGTTATTATTTTGAGGAATTGTTTAGATTATTTGCTAACAATAACATTATGTTCTACTGGAATTTCTATATAAGCTATTCATGTATAAAATTCCCCTGAAAAGTCGTAGAAAAAATTATGAATATTTCACACGTGAATATCATGGGTTTGAACTCATTCATTGCCGCTTTGCAGAACGGAAATCTACACTTGTCATAATCATGGCAAGGGCGGATAACTCCAATTTTTCTAATAGTCGGTCTCGTTTAGTTGGTAAACACCCGTCACGAACAAGTGGGTGTACAGGAATGTTGCATACGAAAAACTTTAGCTGTTGCTATAATACGTAAATATTATTCCCTTCAAACATTTTAGCGAGTATATAAATATGTTCTAGATATGCTATTGAATTATATCATGATTTGAAAGTTAATTTCATTCAACACTTGAATGAAAAAGTTGATCTCCCTACCGCAATGTTTTCTGCCGCTTGTTAGTTACTTTACGAATGTTAACGCGGTAACTGTTGTTTAAATGCTAGAAAGCTCTTAAATAGATGAAAAACGTCAAAAGCAATCTAATCTGTTGTTATATATGCCCAAACCTCTCAAACATCCTCGAACTTTAACACTCCATGTAATACATTCGTCTTTTCTCAAGATGCTTTCTATAGATTTGTCGTAAGAGACAATGCCATTTATTCATCGTTGTGTGGCCTATAATCCCGAATACCTTACTGAGATAAGAAAAACGTTCAGAGTTATCTGAATGCTGGAGATTAAATTGTCAATCTTTCAACAGTTTTTATACTTGGGAAATAGAAACTTATTCCGCGAATGACTTGATTTGATTTCGACATCCTCCAAGAAAATTACTTTTTCTATGAATGCTAATGTTTTCCCAAGAGCTGTTTACAAGATTAAGCATTTTGTGCGCCTTTCAAGTCTAGAATTAACAGGATAAAGAGCCTCAGTGTTGAGAGTGATAAACCTATATTATTACGAGCATGTGAAACGAATTTGAACTCTAGTCTCTTAGGTGAAATTCACCCAATTTGCAAAGTGTAAATCGCGTATACATATTAAGCGAAATATCTTCTTCCCTTTAGCGTCCAAAATGCTTGCCATGCAGCACATATTGCATATATTACGATAAAATTCACGTAAACTTAGTTATTGAAGTATTTATATCCCAATTTGTGTAAAAAGATCAGAATATAAATGTTAATTGAGCATGTATTGTGAAATGAGCAAAGTATTCACACGTGGTAATGTGTGTGTTCCTAACGGCTTTTTATGAAGATCTATCCGAAAATTATGAGCATGTATACATATTCCTACTAGCCCGTTAACGTGTAGTTCACCTCTCGTAGCAAATCGTGTCTGCGAGGTTCGCAGTGAACGTATTTGTCCAATCATTGAATAATCAACCCTCAGAAATATGTCGCAAACAACTGTGTTTTCACTTGTCAAACTTGCCGCATGAATCACCTTATCAGATTTAACGAGAGGAGTTTTTCGTTATTTCGAAAAAATATACAATTTATTGACGAAAACGATGAACTTAAGACCCTGAGAACTTAAGTTTCGGGATCGTTGCACTTTTTGTGCACAATATTTCCCACGTTCTTCGATTCAGACTATTTCCCCTTGCCCTCAATGTTTGTTAAACCATTAATATTAACTAATTTTTTGAAGGTTTATACGTTAAAAACTTGTAGACTTGTTTTCTCAAAGTGTGCGACGTAATCCTTAGATGAAATTTAACCTACCTTAGCAGCATATACTGTTACATTTTGCTGACAAATCAGAATTAATTATTACTGGTATCGTGTTGGGTGAAACCTTCCACCACCAGCTGTTTGAACATTTCATATCTACGACTGAAATCTGGCTCCGTGTGAGTTCTTTAGGAGAACGAATCTAGGTTTCATTTTTTTTCGATATCAATTAAACAATAAATAGAGCAATTGCCAACTTAAAATATTACCAATGCTTATGCGAATGTTGTAGAGCGACGCAAACATTCTGAACATCATCAACGCATTGAATTGAGTATTAATCCCAACAGGACGAAACAATTGCAATTCAAATTACGTACTTCTAATACAGCATGCATCAATTCGAATTACAATGATAATTTTCCAAATTATCGAACTTTAAAGTTTGTGCCGTGCAAACTTTGTTTTATAAAAGCCTCGCTTTCAGCAGGAAACCCTCAATGCAACACGCCAGAGATAAAGTTGACACACATTCTAAACGTGGCTTGTGTAATACTTTGTGTGTTGCACACGCGCTGGGAATTCTTAGCCATTGCCATGCAGATTTGTGTTGATGGAACACACATGAGCTAGCTAAATAATGTTAAATAGTTTCATAAAGCTGGTGTAAGATTTGTCTGATAAGTATATGTTATGTAATTGGCATACCGCGAATCCATTATGGGGATAATAGGCCTGCTAATACCATTAAACAAGGAATGACGTCGTGTCAATGTAGATAGATATACATTTCAAGTTAAATGCTGTGGGATTTCTATTATTTTGTGGTGAATGTTGACAATAATCGGTTACATTATGCACCCATGTATGCATATAATGAAGGGCTATGTGTCAAAACCACCTAGGTTGTTTTGAAATATTTGGACTTATGTTTATTTGGAATATTGGTATCAGTAGAGAGCGCGACTCATTCTGAATCCATCGGTATAATCAGTATAAAATGCATACGATGATTCCTTCCTTATGTATAGCTTCTTTAATAATTATGTATTTTTTTATACCGAAATGAGCTACGTTTGTTGTAAGATAGTTCTAATAATGTACTAATTAGTAAGCGTTCCCTTGATTACAATTGCCATTACATACTATAACCAATACTACATGTATTACTAATATACGTCCAATTATTATTTACATGGTGTATAATGCAAAATCATAACGTTCATTCTAAATATATTAGTTTTCGAAAGCAAGATTTGTAAATCATGACACTAAATAGCAAACAATATATTTACCATCAAGAGTATAGTATAAGAGTATATTACATTTAATAAAAGGTTGTTACATATTACATTATTCTCTTCCTTAACCAATTAATGTGGGTTTGTTTTTTTAAAGGGACAGATATAATAATAATAATAATAATAATAACAATAATAACAATGATGATGATGATGATGACATTTGTATTGCGCCAATTTCACACTCAAAAGCATAATTATATACGGCGCTACATTACCCCAGCCAATGGATCAGTGAGCTCTCGTGGTCCTTCTTACCGCCCTATGGTTATGCACTATGCAACCCAAGCTGCTGTTCATGACGCAAGAAGGTTTGCGCCAATTTCACAGTCAAAAGCATAATCATATACGGCGCTACATTAGCCCAGTCAATGGATCAGTGATTCACGTGACCATGGCATCCTTCTGAGTACCCATTCTCTGCTGGGTGAACTGAGGCAGTTTCGAAAGGTGACACCACGCGTTTTTCAGCAAAGATGAATTGAG
This sequence comes from Lepetodrilus ovalis, assembly GCA_032361185.1. NCBI lineage: Eukaryota > Metazoa > Mollusca > Gastropoda > Lepetellida > Lepetodrilidae > Lepetodrilus > Lepetodrilus ovalis. The sequence continues at coordinate 10,471 of JAUTBQ010007017.1, forward strand.
AAGGGTGACAGACACGCGTATTAATATCTCACTCATAAATACTTGTCACCATGTGTGCAGTGATATTATAATTGTCTATGACAAATCGCTCTCAGTGTGCTTGTGCATATGTATGAACCTCTCGTCAGACAACGCGTTATGTAATTCCTTACCGCAGACATATCAATACAAAGCAACGCCATGATTAGAACTTGGAGCATCTGGTATGCATGGTCATAAACTGAATGTCTAAATAAATTTCGGTAATTACTTATTCATTAATAAATTAAAATGACCAGTCAAGTGTATACAAATATATGTTATCTTATTTTTGTTGCGTTTTCTACAGATATGAATTTATTATTAGTATTGTCAATTATTGATTTAATAATTACGAACACGCCAAACGAACCTTAAGGGCATACAAAAGTATACGAGGAAATTATGAGAAATTCAACAAGGAGGTAACAAGGAAATATATACTTAGATACTTGGTATGCCAGATAATACTCGAATTATTAACATAATTATTCCCGGTATTACAGTAAAGCCAGTGAGCATGTAGATGTAGTCAGATAACAAGTCTATTTATCAATATCGTGCTCATCTTCAGAACCACAAACACATCGCAAACGGTCGACGTATATTAGCACTGTAGTAGTCTATAGATACCGTTCTTGCTTATAAATACTTATCAAATAGCTGTGAAGTGATAGCACGTGATTGTCTTCCCTATTGAAGTGAGTCTCACTTTGATTAGCGCTTAATAAAACAAGTGTCATATTTGCAAGGCGTGTACAAGTTCAAAGCCATATCGATGGCACTTATCAGACTTATTTAGGGGAGACAATTATGCAAATTAGTCACGTACATTTTCGAAGAAAGAGCAAATACCTCCAAACCAATGATAATGGCTCGTGGGTCAAGCCGACCTAAGACCAATTAAAACCTGTGGTAAAGATTAAAGGACTCCCGTTAACTTAATTAGAAGAAACGGTTTCACCTTTGCTAAGTTTGGAAAACAATGATATTCTATAGTTGGCGGCGTGTTTGAAGTCCATTAACACCGTGATTGGTAATCGACGGGGGAACAAAGATAGAATTTGTCAGGTGTTTCGTTGCGATACGGTCGCGTGGAAGTAATGACGCAATGTGCAAATAATAATAGTGGTTGAATCTCGTGAGCTATGCATAATTCAATCATTGAGCAATTAGTCACCCAAGTATACATATAGACAGACATACACGCTTATTTTTTCGTTAAAACCATGATGTTGACATTGCAATGTAGTTTAATATGCTATCGTATATGTATGAAGCGCAATAAATGCATTATTATAATACTAGTTGCTTCTTATTAATAAAAAGTGAATGCCTTCCTTGATCAGTCGTAGTATTTACTCATTTAGAGAGCCCGAGACACAGATATACTCTCACTCATCGGCACAGTAATAACATTATCAACATTAAATTTGAATAAATAAAAACTGCAGTATTCGGCTTTCAAATGTTTAGCTGACAATATAGGGAATATACTCATCACGATACAGCTGATTGAAAGTTGAGTCATTCTATTATAATGTACAGTACAAGTAATATAATATAATGTAATATCGTTAAATATCGTTGTATTGTGTTAGTGATTACATAAACGGTAGCTTTCCATAATGTATGTATAACCATGCAGATGTTCGAGATCAAGATTAATAAATAAAGTACAACTAGTTTAATGTGATATACCCAGCATACAATAATATAGTTCGGAAATTTATTTATGAATATATATTTTCTATGATCGAAAAATATTTTGAGACGTATACATCGCATATTATTCAGATTAAAGATATTCTGCGTAATTAACAACTCTAATGTGCCTACACACGGCGAATAATGTTCTCACTTGTCAAGTAGGATGTATGTGCAATATTGTTTCTGTCAAAATCCACTTGGGGATGAGCCATTCTGCAAATAAATACTTACGGTTGAGCTAATCTTCTCCGTAGGAAACTAAACATATATTTCACGAGTTGATAACATCCTCAAAGAAAACCGACAATAAAGGAGTTATATAACTGCAGTGGAAATGTCCTTAATTTTATTTAAATAATGTTAATTACTGTATTATATTGTAATTTTAATATTGGTATTTCTTTAATATAGATCTATATATTCCAGGTCCAACAATAGGATAGGTTGATGTTCATAGATAAAAATGAGAATACTGGCAAAGTATAGTTTTTGAATGTATAGCTAATACGGTTGCAGCATATACTGTATATTTACATGTAATGGTGAAACTTTATTTCGTGAATGGGAGATCAGTAATTAATTGTTTTCCTGCACTGAACACAAGCATATCCCGGATGCCAAATTGTGCGGCATAAATACATTGTCCGTAATACAAACAAATGTTTAGAGGCAATTTGTCCGAAATTTAAATAAGAATAATAACAATTACAATAACAATTATACTAATAATAATATAATAATAATAATAATAACGAATGTTTAAAATCGGGCAAAAAAAACCTTTGAAACGGTTTTCATAATTATCAATAGAAGTGTAAAAAAATAAACAAAAATAAATATGCATACTTGTGATTATAATTATACTTTGATTAATAATAATAATAGTAATTGGTCATTTATATTGCGCCAATCTCCACACTAGGTATGCTCAAAGCGCTAACATAATGCTCCTTCTACTGTATTCCAGAATCCGATCCGGAAGCCATAGATCTTCCAGGCCCCATCGTTTCGTATTCGTTCACTATAAACGCCTTGGTCTGTGAATTTCCAAGTCATTGTTCATTGTAGTAATTGAAATACTTAGTTTCGCTTTTAGTTTATAAGATTACACGTTCCGATCATGCGACTCCACTTGGAAAATGAGACCTTCCAAGTAGATCGGACACGCGACCGTCTCGTGAGGCAGCACCCATGGCCATGCTTACTGTAGTTATAATAATAGATACTGTATTATAATGTACTGAATCAAAGAGTATAGGTCCATATAAACATGTCAACAGAACCCCCTTGTCTAGAAGTGGCGCTAATTATCACGAGAGGGTGTCTGCTTCACTATTATAGACAAACGGAAGCGGCGAATAGACTTGCTTCTCCTCTGGGTCTGTCATGTTTGATCATTTTAGAATGTGTTGACCGACAGACAACATTTTATTTACGTCTAACCTTCCATAAAATAAGGTGTACAATATATAAAATACAATATCAAGACAAAAGTGAGCCATCCTATACGAACAATAAGACACGATACACTTGCCGGCCTAGACATAGACAAAATAGAATGTGAGTACATGCTAGATGCACAAACATACGCATAACTAATTAAAGGAAAATCGTATGTTATACTAAATTGTATAATAAAGTGTGCTTGATTTTATTTACGAGGTCTGTCGATCATTTAATAATGTTAAATAACAAGTAGAGAGAAAAAGTAATTATGAAATGGAATTATGAAACAAAGCAGGTCTAAGTAGCTCTCCCTGCGCAAGTCATCGCTTCTGCATGTACACAATGCAACCAGATATTTCAAGTCAAGGATGTACGCGAATCTCAAGTGTCAATCTCTTCAATATAATATCAGGACAGTGTCAGTATGGCTTTCTGGGAGTTTGTGCTGATGTTACATATGTAACATGTAACTTACTGGCAAAAGCTACGTCCCTTGTGTGTGCGTTGTATGTGCCTGTCACATTGTTATCAAGATGTAGCTGGATATTAGGAGAAATTTCTGATGATATCTCTCCATTCGTGTTTACTTTGCATTGATCGAATGTTGTATGCATTATCATACCATTTTAAGTATCACATGTTAATTATAAGCTCTCCGAATAAAAGGAAATATAACTTTTACTAATTTCTAGTTACTAGTACTCATTCTTGAGCTTCCTGCTGTTCATTTGATTTTTAAGTGGGACAATTTCACCCCATACAAACATTACCTTCAGATATATATATGAAACAAAAGGTGTACCTTTATTATGTACTAACACGCGGCTGTTGGCGGCATTGATTAAAGATACTAGCACTTTCACAGGCAAATGTAAGCAAATACGTGAGCAGGTGACAACATCAACGGTAAACAGATTATCATAAGTTACAATCGGTCTGCTTTGTTGCGATGACTCCATCCTCGGAGATAAGGAATTTGTTAGAGAAGCTCAAATAGTTACTCACAGTCATCCCAAGGATTTAACTTTGTTTCTATTTATTCACCTGAGACTAATGCTATTGTGAATGTTCCGGCCTTCTCTGATGGCTGTAGTTGTGAATGATGCTACGAGATCTTTAATGAGATCTATTTTCAACACATTTGACTGACGTAAAATCAAAAGGATTAAACAAACCTGACAACATTAAGAAATGTATTGTCAATATTTACAATTGCATAGTGAGAAATGAGATGTACGGACATCCTTCCCGATAAAAAATATAAACTTCAAAATACATTTAAATATCAAACATATTTTACTACTTAGAAAAGCACGAACGAAATATATCGAGGACACAATTTGATATGATCATTTCTCAGGTAAAACAATAATTAAAATGCCATTCATATGTGAATAAGAACAATCTATTAAATAATCAAATTAATTTCTCATTATCAGACGTACTATTAAACACGCGCACGTGTCGCTAACTAGAAAACTAGGTTGCTGTAATAGCACTGATTCGAATAATGATGTAAAAACACATTTTAGTTTGAATGAATGGATTGTTTATTAACGTGTGACGCGTGTAGATACGTCTCACAAACTTAATTTCTCTTCAATGTATACCCAACAATTCTCCGATCACAAACGCTGCATCTCTTACACTCAACCGTTCCCACCTGTGGTGAAAATCTGTTTGGACATTAATCAAGGCCCATGCGCCTCTTAATTGTTTCTGAGAAGTAATTAGTTTGAGCGTAACAAGTTTTGATAAGTCCTAGTCCCATTACAATGCTCCGTTATCACTACCACTAAAGACCCTCTTGTCGGTGTCTTGTTTGCTGCTAACTCGCGTAGTCTTCGCTCCCTCCGGCCGTCACCGCTTGCAATAGGACACCCCAGCCGTCAGGCGGTCACGTGACCATGCGACGCGCATGAGCCAGTGATGCTTACGGTATACACGAATATGTAAACCTATATAAAACTTTGGCGACTCTTGACTCCCATTTTCATTTAGTGAAAATTGGGGACATTGATGAACACATTAGACTAGAGAACATTGTCGGACTGCGACAAGGTTCACTATTGCGACCGGTAAGCTTTATATCCGTCATCATATTAGTGTTAAATATATTTGTTCTGTACCAAGGCTTATACTACGCGATGGAAATATTATTTAATCATAAATATTTCTGGACATTGAAATTAATTTCTAATAATTTATTAACCGTTTGAAATTGATTGTATCTGTTATATATCATACGTGACATAATGGAAGAGAAAAGTCAAGTATGTTTTGCGATCAGTATAAATCTTCCTTGTTTACTTGTGATGATATATCACGTAGATCTACTACTGTATTCTATGCATGTATAGCAGCTATAGGATTCTTCATAACACTGGCCATTATTATTATTATTATTATTACTACTATTGTCGCCTATGGGTGCAATATTCCCGCTGTGACATTAAGCAATAGTTAATTCTTTCATTCGTTATTTTATTATTATTACTATTATTATTAATAATAATAATAGTTTTGTCAGGAAATCTCGTCATTTGTATAAATTCATTGGTTACTTACTACTAATAATTGAAATATGTAATTCTCCTATGTAATAACAAATCATGTTATATGAATACATACACATATTTGTATATGTAACGTATACCTTAAGCTTGTACATTAATGTTAAGATACTTGCTTTAAGAAAATGATGTTACGATTTCAAATTTAGGTATATTTCTTATGGCGTCGTCCACATGAGTCTTTCCACTTTAAAACGTTGTCTTATTGTGTGTGTGTGTGTGTGTATATATATATATATATTGTATTATTTTATTGACAATTGTCTCTTTGGTACCCTGTCCGAATTAAGTTTCGTTGGATATACCGTGTCACCCATTGTGCATACTTAAACTCTAATGGAAATTCGATTACTCATTTCAAAATTGTCTTTAATTTCAGATTTCTCCAAAACAGGTGCGCATTGCGTCCATTCTTCAGACAGCTCTGCTAGTAACATGTCGTCCTCCACCGTGCTCCAGCCTCTGCCCGTTTACACCCAGCCCACCCTGGGTAGTCCCACCACCCTGGACGTGTACTCTCCTAACCCCCGGGCGTCTCTCGGCGCCGTGACCGGCCTCTCCGTCTACTCCCTACCGGCGTACGTCGCGTTCAATTCCTACCACATGAACTCTTGGGCGTGTAGTCCCTACCCTGACTGCCGCTGTGAGGGGGACGGGTCCCCAGTCCACCACCCCGCCATGGGACTGCCCCTGGACGCGTACAGGGTGATGGCCGCCCCCCACACCCCTGAGAAATTCGGCAGTCCAATATTTGACGTCCCCCGGGATCACGTTTACAGTGACGGTAAGAATTTTAACGTCGATCCAATTATGATATGGACGTATGTCAATTTGACACGTATAATGAACGGCATCTGACATGTAGTGTTTTGTGTCCAAGTTCTGGTTTTCTAAAGGAAGGAAATGATTCTATGGTGCATGTATGCTAGTATATATATATAAAATAAAACGGGAAAAATAATTCTGTAGACAGCGTAAAACTATTGCCTTGAAATAGTTATTGTGATAAAACTACTACTATAATACTACTATTACTACTATTACTACTACCTACTATTACATGTACAGTTCCTAATATAAATAATAATAATAACTATTGTAATAATGCATGTTGTCTCACGGATTGGTAGTATGAAATAAAAACAATAACAACAATAATAATGAAAGTTTAGTAATTAAATAAATAAAAACAACAATGATTATGCTAACAATAATTATAAAACTAGACTACTAGTAGGAATAAACTTAATAAAATTCATGATTGCAAAGTTGAAAATTCCTTTCTAACACCAAGCATGTTCAACTCTAAATTAAGATGATATATGTATTATTCAATCTTGACCGACCAGACAGACAGACAGAACAGATTGTTAATTAGAGTCTCATTTCAGATTACTTATTAACATATATTGTTATCCCTTGTTCACGCAAACACGTACCATGATATAATGTCCCGATCTATTACAAAATTAATGTAGCCGTCTTATATCTCAGCGACCAACTGAATTAATTGACTTGGTTCTCAGGTGAATTCGTTGACAGACAGACAGACATATACATGTGCTAGTATTAACGTCTCAATTTAAGGGAAACACCGAAATTTAATGTGCCGAGAAATATTTTACATCTGTTCATAATTGAATTTAGAATTTAGCTTTTGATAGTAACAGAAAATTCCGAGCACACAATAGTTATGATCTCCGAATATTCCATTATATATATAGACAGACATACAGAAATATTTTATTAAAATTGTCACATGGTAGAAATTTATAAAAATATACTAGTAACCCAGTTGCATCTGACATAGAATCAGGACTAATAATTATAATTATAATAATAATAATGATGTGATGCCCACTTATACGCCTTAACATGCTCAAATCGCTGACAATATGTAATGTAGAAATTGAATTATTTAGGTTTTAGGAAAACAGGAATGGAATAGGAAAGTTTTGACCTGTGATTTAAAGTGACTTAACCCTCTACCTGCTGGATTAGGTGCATACACTGTTGTTTGGGGCATCTCCGGTTGCCTTCAGCAAGGAGAGGGTTAAAAAGTTAGCAAATCTGAGATAGTCCGGTAGAGAGTTCCAGTTGGTACCAGTTGAGACACTAAAGGTTCTAGCACCGAATGATTTGAGTATCCACCTACATGGAATGGTCAATCTGGGAAAAGAGCGGACGTTGCTTTAAAAAAAATTAAGTCACTTATTAAATAATGAGTAAGTACAATTTCAAACTGTTTTCCTCTTCCATTTGGGTGTGTGGGGTGGGAGGTGGGGGAGGTGGAGCAGCGTGTGGTGTTTGAAAAGTAGTGGGGGCGGGAGAAGGTACATGTATATCACCAAAGGAACAAACATAACCCTATATGTCATGGCGTAGATTCACACGGCAACAGGACCGGTTGCGCCAATAAATACACTAGTATATATTACTGAGACTATACTCATCTAGTATTTCTCTTGCATCTGTTTTCATGATTAGTTGTATTGTCCTGTATATATAATTTGTTATGCGCTTCCTAGTCTATTGACACTTGTCTCAGAAATGTTAAGTGTCTGGTATATCTTCCCTTGCACATATTCCGGTTAAAGTGCACGGGTATTCATGATTGATTACACTGCTAGTAAGTAGTTAGTAACCTAGCCGAGAAAACAGGAAGCATGTAAGAAAATCCAAGACTCTGCCATAACAACTCTGATGATTATAATAGTAACTTATATGCTATCATATTCCGGGGTCGTATATCATCAGAAATATTCTTCCGGTAATTATTAATGCTGTATTGCGTATTTGTCTGTGCTTGCTAAGTATACATTCATCATATTCTAATAATGTTGTTAATAGCTGCCATGCTTCACTTTCCATTTCAATAAATGTATTTTTATTTAGTCATTTCGAAATGCAAAATAAATTCCCACTATTAAATAAGATGAAGTTTGGGTACTCTTGTAGCATAAACAAATAGCGTTTACCTTTCTGCCGATACAAGCTTTAATATTTTTCTGGATTTTTCTTTTAATAAATGTAATGTGCTGATTCTTGGGAATTCGATTCACAGAAGTTTGCCGATTGATATTAAAACTCAGTTAATCCTTTTAATTAATAAGATTCGTTCGTGCCCCACACTGAAACACAGCTAGAAAACTTGTGGTATCACCTTCGGCATGTGGTTTATTACTAAAATGCCTGGTAGAATGGGTACCCGGAAGGATGACGTAAACATGAGAATGATAACCTAGTTCTTTGAATGACAGAGCTTAGATTGTATACATCCCAGGGAGTTGAGAATGAAAATTAGAGCACGTAGTAACGTAGGTTGGGATTCCTTTAGCCTTCCATGCTAACCATAATATACCTTTTATACGGGTATGAGAAGCTTAGGAACCTCGAGATAGTAATAATGTAACGCTATGAACACGCATTCGATCATCGATTTATTATTATTATTGTTGTTGTTATTATTATTATTTATTATTATTATTATTATTATTATTATTATTATTATTATTATTATTATTATTATTATTATTAT
>JAUTBQ010007128.1:0-19735 GCA_032361185.1 Lepetodrilus ovalis
TTGCAGATAACCACGGTTGGCGTGAAAAACGTCAATGTGAGATATTGTTAACAGGATATTGCTGGTAATGCGATAATCATACCCTGCTTTGTCTGCAGTTCCCGCAGCGACGTTAAACTCCATATTCACTCACTCACTCACTCAATTGTCTGCAGTTCAAGTTTTGACTTCTAATTGTTGATGCTTGGTGAAACTTTATGGATTGATCAGCCATTTTAGTCCCATCTCTTTTGGCAAGGGAAGTTAGTCCAGTGTAGAATCACCATGACACTATGACACTAAGACGTCTAGGTTCGCCATTCTTCTGAGGACGTCTATCTGACTTTTGGTAACAGTTTGCAATATTTCATTGGATCGGTGTCACTGAGGGGGAGTCACTGCCCATTGTGCCCCTGAATGTCCACTACTTTAGCAGATAAAGACAGCGTTAATACGGGAAAGGATATATGGCTTTTCTAAATATTCTATTACGCGTCGTCTTCAAAGACGGGGAAATTGTCCATTAGCGTGTAGCTTTATGAATGTGTTTATAAGTTCATAATAGTAGAGAGGTCTGTTGAAAATTAATTACTTGTGTTTATATCTGACTGATCAAAATGCTTGGATTACAGGAAGTGTTTAATAGATATTTTTCAGAAACACAATATTAACATATTTGTAACTCGGATTAAAGTTCATATCAAGCTGGCATTCACAGAATACATTAACATATATTATCCTGCTTGGAATCAATAATTACTTGATATTTTCCCACCATTATTTATGCATGTAATTATCGACATATTAAAGGGAGATTATCCTGTAATTGTTCCCACCGTTAGGGTACTGCGAGGGAAATGTTCTGGTTTTAATTGTCTTTGTTCTCGTGAGGCAACATCTCATTCTAATGTCAGTTCAACATGAAATTGTGCAGTTTAGTTCATTAAATATTTGCTTCATTTCCTTTTACGGGTATTGGTAATACATGAAATAATTAAATAGAAATCAAATTAGTTGCATCAAAAGATTTAATATAAATTAATTAATATATGCCTTGTCTAGAAATAAATTTATATAAATCAATCAATTCTTCATTTTTAATTCTATTTTTTTAACTTTACATCTTACCATATCTTGAAAGATTTATTCTAGGTATGGAGTTCTGTTTGTTCAAGGGTTTTGTGAACAGAGACTGTATTGTATGGGGCTAGAGGCTGAAGCAACCTAGCATATAACATATGTTAGGTATTTCTCGAATATACCCTGTTGTACAGAATAGCTCAAGGGAACGAGTGTCATAAACATAATCGTTGTGATAGTGATCGAAAGGTTTGGATCTGGGAACAATAATAATTATGGCCAACTGTGTGACTCTTCGGGCAAACAATTGGGGATCGGGGGTCGGGGATTGGGGTGAGGATTAGGATAAGAGCCTAGTGTGACAACATCCAGATAATGTTGAGCAATGCCCCCAGGATCTGATAGTATTTCTTCTGACTGTTATGATGAGAGACAGCCACTGGCCAGCTTGCTCATCACAGGTAAATATCTCGGGTAAATCTCTCGTTACAGGTAAATATCTCGTTGCAGGTAACCAAAGTTGACTCTGAGCTGGGATTGTCTTCCACCGTGATGATGAAATACTAAATCCATTCTGGTTTCGTGTCAGGATTTTATATCCGGATCTGGTGTCACAGTTAAAATAGATTAAAGTGAATAAATTTGAATAATTGATTTATCTGTTAATTAAATGCAGGCTGCCTAAGATTTATGTTGGATGAAACTTGAATATCATTTAGAGTGAGACTTGTATCGCATGTGAGAAGAATAAATCCAAGCAATTATTTCACTGTCAAAGTTGAAGTAACATACATCAAAGCAAGTATAATTTATTTAAATGCATGGGTTACTTTATCTCTCTACAATGGCTTTCTTTACTAAAGGAATTACCAAGTCAAAAAATTATGGCTTAAATTTATGTATTGTCCTAAGCTATTATACGAAATATATGTGTCAATGCACTCACGACATCACTTAGCAGTTGCATTGTATCATTATGTCTATCAGGGCTTGTGTTTCCTGTAAGCTCCCCGAGGATTTGGTTACCTGTATACCCTCACCCCCAATATTGCATACCAGTGACCCTCGCGGTGTTGAATACCTGCGACGCACCCATTCAGCACAGATACTGATGTAACGATGCACCCATACAGCAGAGAGACTTGCGAGGGTGAAGCAGAGATGAAGGGAAGTATGTATGTCACACGTAATGATAGGAAGGGGAGTATGTATGGAGTATGTATGGAGTATGTATGGAGTATGTATGGAGTATGTATGGAGTATGTATGGAGTATGTATGGAGGTCCTTACCGGTTCAGTACCTACGTGGAGCACTGCCACCATCAGCAGGTGGATCTGTAGAATGTATCCGGACATGGTGCAGCTACAGGTACATGGAGTCCGCTCTCTGGCTTCCACTCCAGACCATGTGGTGCTACAGATCCCTGGCTTCTAGTGCGAGTCTGTGTGTGCTACATGAGTCCGGCTTCTTATCCAAACAGTTTGTGTCCTACACTATACCGTGTCCAGATCCTGTATGTTGTATGTCCCTGGCTTCTCGTGCAGTGTTCCTAGTATACTATGCAAGTTCTGAGCTTCTGGTCTTGAGGATGCGTGCTATGCACCCTCTCAGCTATACGTCCAAACCGTGCGTACTACACGAGCGTTCTAGTCCGTACTACACGAGCGTTCTAGTCCGTGTGAGAGGGAGTCAAGTGGCACGTGGATTACACCCAGTGTCCAGTGGAGCGCGGCCGTTCGGTGATGAGGCTTGTCGCCAATCAGTGCAGCGTGGACACACCTCTCCCTGTGTCCGCCAGTCTTTGTGTGTCGCCCTCAGGGGGGAGGACTGGAGGATCCCGACAAGACGTGGGTGATCGCGCGGGCCCACGTCAGTTTATCTCAGGGGGCCGGTATAGGTAGAGGAGGTCAGGTCGGCAGTTTGGAGGATGATAAAGATTTGGGATCGACTATCTCGTCAAGAGTTGGTCCAAGTTTTTCCCCCGCTTCATGAAGTTCAAATTCGCCGTCTGCTATGTGAAGGTGCACATGGCATGCAGATTGTATAGTGTCTGCTCGTGCATACACACACGCACACGCACGCTTATACCCCAGGCTAGGTGAATGAGACGACTGCTTATACAAACTTACAGCCCAGAATGTTTTCGGGCAGTCTCGGCCAATGGCGTGGTTGGCCTGTTAAAGGGGCGGAGCGTGGGGCGACTGTCGACTGTGTCGCAAGATAACAGGACCGTGCCGGTGTTGTAGTCGACAATAAAAACACCCAACCGCCAAAACTTGGCGTGTGTCATACAGGCTTGCTGTACGAGTGATCCCAACATATGGGTTCAAGCACACGCTTAGCATTTAGAAGTGTCAATGCACAAAATACCTGGGACTTGTGTCTGCCTTGGCAGAGATCCAGGCTGGATCTCGCTGTATCATGTACCGGGTACATTGCTGGTCCACACAGGCCGTGTATATCTGGAGGTATACGTTATGCAGTACTTCTGGGCCGTACATACATAGTATTGGATGTGTACATACTGAGTATTAGGCGATTATGTACATTGTATTAGGGGGTACATGTAAAGTGTATTAGGGATTATGTACAATGTATTAAGGATATACATGAACAATGACTAAATAGCAATGTGTTAATTAAATATCTATGAACATATTTTACGTCAAAATATTTACAGAATATGGGTTTTTTTCAGTTACATTTATACGCCATTGTTGACAATAGGGATTTTTGTAAAGTTGTCCATGAGCTGTTTGCAAAGATTATACTCTCAGTAGTACTAGGGCACAGAAAACAAACACATGTATCTAATCTGGAGATTATACTGGTGATCATAAGAAAGCATTCAATCTTTTAAAATATAAATAGCAATCCTCTGTAATGGGATTGGCCTTGTTACCTGATTTCTCACCTGTGAATCTACCTGTTCTTTAACACTGTCACTGAAATGTGCTACATGTATTTGAGTTGGCTTTTATATTCTGATTAACCCCGAGACCCAATGACCCAAAACACTACAAGCAGTGGTGATGGACTTGCAGTGAGTAGGTTCTGCTCGTAAATAAAATGTTAACCTCCTCACTTCTGTAGGCAACTGGAGATGCGCTGTATATTTAGTAGTTAAAATGCTATTTGTCGATTATGAAACATTACTTCCTGTATCTTATTGTCTATTGTCTTTCATTGAGATCGCAAACACTGCTTGGTACATGTAGTTATTCTTAATGCTCTGTTAAATGTTTAGTGAATGTGAATGTTCGTGAAAGTTACATTTCTGACACGATATTGATACTCTGACTGTAGAGAGGCAATACAGATATCATCCTTGGTCGGTCAGTACCAGCCGGTGCTCGCAGGTTTACTGCAACATTCAGTGCTACGGATGTTTCGGGTTTCATGCAGTCCTAAACTAACACATCGCGATATTAGTGAAATATTCTAGAAAGAAATTCTAAACCTAAATTTATAAAATAACAAAGAGTACGTAATCAAGCATATACTGTGATAAGGTGCTATGGCGTTCATGTGTTTTGAGAATGTAAATTGAGGGAAATTACCCTTACAAGTGTATCCTGTGTATACATGTACTACAGCTTTTACTTGAAGTACTTCTTGGAGTTCTTTTGTTCCATTTATAGGCATTTACCATCATAGTATGAATGGCTGGTTTAGCAAATACCAAGTGCATTAATCTAACTAGAAAACACTGATAGACTTCTTAAACTCACAATAATTTCTAATGCAAATAGAATTCATGAAGCGATGTGGTTAACAATTGTAAAACAAGGAATTGTTTTTCAACTTTCTGAATAACCCTAATTCAGTTTTCAGACCTGTTTTGTGGTTTAACTTGTCGAATACACCATGTTCAAGTCGATGATCTCAACTCCAAAACACAATACCCTTACAAATATATCCTCATGACATTAATCCCCTTCTCGGCAGTCTAAATAACGGCATTCAATCTAAAACACTACACACACAGTATCTTAAAACACTGGACAAATAGTAAATATTTTCTCATGACTTGTACAAGTTGTGGGTGCTACACTGTGTAATTAGTGATTATCACCCACTGATTGCCTTCCCAGGTGTAAATTGCAATGAGTGGACGACTTAGCAGGTGGCATGTTTACCTGTCCTAGTCTCTCACCTGTTGTTCATTGTCCACCAGTGTCCACTATTGTCCAGTCGATTGCGATGTTTTGTCGATTGTATACATGCCTGTTTACATCTCCTGCTGGTGGAGAAAGCACTTCAGACTCCGATTATTTTAAGTATCACTTTGTTTAACAAAAACAACGGTTTGCTTATTGTAACCAGGATCATGGAATGAATTAATATAAATTTCTTATTCTTAACAATATGCCTGGTTTATTTCTGTTTTAATAATAATAAATGCAATTTTATTTATTTAATATTTTATAATAATATTGTTATGAAAAGAGTGGGTTTTTTTCTTATAAAATTCATGATTTTTTTCTCTCATAAATTCATTTTGTATATGGAATATGTTGTATATACATTGAAGTATGACTTATTTTAACGAAATCCTGATATATTATTTGTAATTTCATCAGCGGATTGCCCGTGACATTGTTTTAATCTGCAGTGTTGTCAGTGGGCCACAGTGAAGAAGTACTGTAAGCAGTATTGTGTGCAGATACTACGGCCCATCAAGGTCCACACTCTCCAATAATAGTTAGTATTGCAGTAGTAACTGTCCTGTACCTTATTGTGTATTCGCCCTCGTGTCTAAATAAAGTATCGCTTCGACACGATGCAACCCATGTTGGCATGGACAAAGTTTTAGCAAGATGCTTGGGCTGATTTTTCTCTATGGGACTTATGACATTGATAAGTTGAGCGGACAGGTTTACTGTGAGACAATGACATACGCTAGAGTGCCAGAGACCCTCTGCTGGGAAGATTATCATACCCAGAAAACACACCTCATCCCTACTGAGTATTGCAAACGCTTGGTGTCGGGTAGACCTAATGCATCCCAGACAACACAGCTTTCATCTCTGGATAGATTATCAACTTATGCCCAGGAAGCGCAGCTCATTCCTAAGGAGTCCATCAAATGTCGGGTGTCGGGTGGACCCAATACAAGCCATGCAACCTAGCTTTCATCTCTGGGCTATAAAACACATGAGTGTCCTACGCCTCATTCCCATTGCTCTGGCTTTTGTAACTGTAACTCGGTCCGTGATCAACCTTCCTGATTTATTTGAACATGTTTCTGAGTAACCTGCTCAACAACCTTTGATTTATTCAGAACACATGGAGGGCAAACAAGACTAGAATTGAAACATGCTGATTTACATTTTAATGCTTGATTTCTTCTGAATTTGAAATTCAAGAATAAGTGTTGCACACATGTTGGTATATTGAGAAGCAAGGCCAGTAAAATGTTTGTAATATGGAATTGATTGTGAATTATTCTTCACTTTCCTTTGTGTTTCGTTTCAATAAAAGTTGTTGCATTCTCTTGTACTGTAATTTATTTGACAGACGAGATTGTAATCAACCTGTTGACAAATATTCAACAATAGCAATTAATGTTAACTTCTAAACCAGACTGTTACGTGTGTACTAAATAGCAAACCTTCATGCTTCAGAGAACCACACTTCTATTGATACACAGACCCTTTTTCTTAAAGAAATAGTTATTTTGATTGTTGCACAATTGACCGAATGATGTTTTTTATTTTTATTTGAAACAATGAATTAATGCCAAGGAAGATTTACCGGTGTTTTATCGTTATTGCGGCTATGGTAACATGCTCAAGGACACGTTGTTTTGCAATTGAATGAGTGAATACTTGTGAATGAGTCCTGTAATACAAAACTGATACAAGACGGCTGCCATGAATGAAACGCATGTTAATGTCAGCACCCTGTTCTCTGCACACCGATGTGTTTCAGCCTAGTAACCTTGCTCTTGTATATTGACAAGATTCAAATAAAATGTTGACTCTAGTATTCTGATTAATGCAAGTTGCACGGATATACCATGTAATGAATATCTTTGCTCCGAGCATGTTGTCATTGTCCTTTTGAAAATAAGTTCTAGATTTGGTGAGGTCTTAGGTTTCATTCGAATTTGGTATTGTCTAGTGTTATCGTGTTCCGAGTCTGAAGAACATAAATGAATTGAACTGTGAGGTGCTGGGATGTCAGTGGATGCAAGGCGATTGACTGAGCAAACTTTCTACCTTGTTTTCTTATGAACATCTGAGCTAGATTGAATTAACCCTATATAGCTTGAATTAACACTTTATATCATGATACAGACAATGAGTGTAAGTAACACTTTGTCACAATGATCTAATTAATCTTATAAATAAAAATATGCTACGGACTGAATTAACTCTATAAATAAAAATATGCAGGATTGAATTAACGCTGTCACAATATTGAGGATTGAATTAACCCTATTTAACAAAATGTTATTTGAGTAACCATGTACAGATCATAATCTTACATAATCTGATGCTGCCAGAACCGAAAACAACCATGTGGTTTTCAGGGATGAAGTAGCTTCCTCTTGAATTGCTGATTTGTTTTGAAGTGTTTCCATGCAACAAGCCAATTCTGTAGTTGTATGTGGTTCTGACTAAACTGATATTCTGCACTGATGTATGTCTGGTTGTCCTACAAGCCAATACTACCATCAGCTAATTCCAGACATTTACTTGACATTTGCTATGCTGGCATTACCACATCACTGCAAGACAAACGCCATATCAATACCAGGCCATTACCACGCCACTCATAGATCATTACCTGTACATGAATCATACTACACCTCGCTCTAGGCATTTCTCAAACAAACCCTTGATCTGCATATTATCAGAAACTATTATGTATATGTATATGAAATTATATGGAAATTTATTGGAGTATACCCAGTCATTAAGACTTTACTTTATGAACTGGGAATATTTAATTGGTAAAGGAGCACCCTGCTGTTATGCTCCAATCTTGACATTGTAACTTTCTTCTTCTAGCCAGGTGTTGGATAAGAAAAATAGTTCATCCATCAGACTTGCATTGTGGGCCATGTTCACCTGCAGTCATTCTGAATGGAAGTGTTTACCAATGGTATCGGGTATCCGTGCACACTTAACACCATTGTCAGCGGAAATTGTTTATCATTTTATTGCATTGCAGCTCCTCATAAATCTCGTGTCGACATAAGCGTGTCAAAGTGACCATCTTCCAATGTTTGTCAGAGAGACTGTGCATTGACCCCATGTGTATGAAGTTAGTTCACATTACGAGAAGCAGCTGTACGCAAATTAATTGTTCTGAAAGAGATTATCTTTGGGGAATATCGTCAATTGTTATGAGATTTTGAAGACTTAAAAATGAAAGAAATAATATTAAATAAAACCTCATAAAAATTGCCAAAATAAAAGAAAAATTATGTGAGTTTAGAAATTTTCAAATACAGTATTTTGTACTTTTTAAACATAAAAAATCAAGTAGCAGCTAAGAAATTGTTGCTGTGACATTACACACCTGACACAATTTGTAGTTATTCTTAAAAGAGCTCAGCAAGTCTTGTTTGAAAATAATAATGTGTTGTTCTAGGATTATTTCACCACACATTCAGAAATATTTACATTGTGTGCTGTCAGCTCTACATTATTGAATGCAATAATAGTAATGGTGATTAATATAGATAATAGAGAATTAATATTGATCATGCTTTAACGTAATTTCAAGCGACCATGATGGCTACGACAGCTGTGCTATTTCTTCTCTGATCTGTTACGAAGTGCTATCTTTCACAGCTCATCGCTGACCACTTTCTGTCCTGATTACCGGGCGCAGGTTACCTGGAGTTGTCTGAAGAACCAATCAGTGTCCAAGAACCCAATTATCCCCATCATGACGACTGATAATAAGACGGAGGACAAGTGGATCCCCTTCGCTGATGGAACGTAGCCGATCTCTTAAGCCTCTTTGTATTTGTTCTTATAATCACAGCTCCTTCACGGAGATCCAGACCCCATTCAAAGACCTCTAGACCTCATTCAGGAGTTCTGATTATGAGATCTGACTAATGATGATGTCCAGGTATCGGGTTACGAGAGTTGTTAGGAATTGTTGTCCGACTTGTTGACAATTGTGCGATGATGCAATGGACGAAATTTAACAGGGCGCGAACGGGAGGCTGTAATTTACTAGATGGATGACGGTCATCGATGTAATTTCCTGGTGACCGCCCTTTCTCACATCTGTCACTGGGAGAACTGGCTTTACCTCTGTATTGAAAGTGTTTTAAAAAGCTATTAGAAACTTGCATCAAGATCTGAGATAATGTTATCTTGGCAGGGGTCCGATTCTCTGTTGTCTATGATTTGGGGCTACGGCAACACATAGCATTAATCCCTGTTAGTGAACGAGTTGGGGATTTTGATATCATTTAATTCCAATAGTACTGGGAGTTCTTGTGCCTAGGGCCATGTGAAATTTTGTCCATGAGCCTCAAAGCCATTACACAGAAACACCAAGGATTATCACAATAATTTTTATTCATTAACATTTCACATAGATTTAAATACAAAATGAACCTTTCTGGTTTGTTGCCATGCTTCCCAATAAATATGATATATGTAGAAATGGAGGATTATCTTCTAAGATCCACTAAGATAACCCTGATTTAAACATATTTAATTTTCCATTTATACCTTAGTGTTGTTTTCCAATTATATGTAATATTTTCGAACCACTGTGCAATGGTTTCCCAAATAGGAGAAAGAAAATAGAATGAATGTCTATCAGGGCAACCATGCGTTTGTAGATTTTCAAATATAATGTGCATTTTCAAGTTCATAGGTAAATCTTCTGGTTGATTATCATATCCTTGGAATTTCTTTTGTTGCCACTTTGCAACTTTGGCCTCGATACTGACATGTTGTGTGACTTTAGGTCAACGTCTGTGAAACATTATGTCTAAATCTGACAATCATATGTCTAAATCTGACAATAATATGTTTAAATCTGGCAATCATGCACAATACAGACTGAATACCCACTATGAAATGAGAAATTGATAAATCTTCTTCTTTATCGTTTTCTCGTGGACATGAATGGACCTCTGTGTGGCTTAGTTCTTTGAGCCGTTAGGAAGTGATTTGTCTGTATGTCACCATACTAGCAGTAAATCAAACTTGTCATTTGTTCAAACTTGCTCCGACTCGACGTGTCGATCGTCTTCCATTGGTCGCATTCAGGATTTCATGAATAATGTAATTATTCATTATAATGAGCATTTACTGGGTTTCTTTAAAATGTTGCAAGAAACGGCTTTACATTATGCTTAATCTTAACCATGCTTGTCTCCGGGGCATCTCCCATTGCCTCCAGCAGGATGAAGGTTAAGTGTTTCGCACCTGTGATGTGAGATGACAAGAAATATGGGTTATTGAGGAGTACCTTCTTGTGTTCTGTTCCACGGAATGATCGCAGTACTACGAGGGTCGTGACTCACTTTGTGTGTAGATTTATCAGGAGTTACGCCTATTATGGAGCTATGGTCGTTCTGTGGAACGGGGTCAACGGTACGTTTCTCAAAGCTCTCGTATCCACTATGCAAGTGGCCGATCGCCATGTATAGGAGATCGCTACAAGAGTGGTCATGGTCTCGTAGTAGATATGAGAGCTTCGACAAACGATACCCAGGGTATCCCAAAGCTCTCTTATCCACTAAGAGAGTGGTAGTGCTCACTTTTCTGATAGCTAATACACTGCAAAGAGAGCATTACCAGTCTCTTAGTAGATAAGAGTTTCGAGAAACGATACCCAGGTGTTTATGTTGTAAATCGGTATCGATGTGCCCTCGTTAAGTGTGACCTTGAGATGATATGGAGAAGAGATGAGGCAGATTTAATCCTGAGATCTGGTGCATCAACACTGTCTGCACACAAGTCTAGCTGACAACGTGAGCCTGCACCTCCATGTATTGGTCCTAATCACCAGGATTAAATATCTGCCAGGCAATATCTGCCACTATTGAAGGGCTGCGAGGTCGCTGTTTGACTATTAAAGTGCATGTATGTCGTGATTCAGAATAAATACAAAATTTGCGTTGGTTCTGAATATTAAGAAGACTTGCTCGATGTATGCACCAAGTGAATGCAAGTCAGGTACACATGAGCAAAAACTGGGATTATTTATACATGTATCTGAATTATGCTTGAGGCTGCTAAATGATAGGGAAAAGTATGAGAAATATATATAAAATTCCATGTTAAGTTATGATAGGACGAAAATGAATCCTTGATTTGATTGTGAGTTATCTTGTAGAAGCATTGTGTTGACAGATTTCTTGCAGACGCATTGTGTTGACAGTTTTCTTGTAGACGCATTGTGTTGACAGTTTTCTTGTAGACACATTGTGTTGACAGTTATCTTGTAGACACATTGTGTTGAAAGTTATCTTGTAGACGCATTGTGTTGACAGTTTTCTTGTAGACGCATTGTGTTGACAGTTATCTTGTAGACCCATTGTGTTGACAGTTATCTTGTAGACACATTGTGTTGACAGTTTTCTTGTAGACACATTGTTTTGACAGTTTTCTTGTAGACGCATTGTGTTGACAGTTTTCTTGTAGAAGCATTGTGTTGACAGATTTCTTGTATTGTGCATCTAGTATGTGTGGCCTATGGTTGAAGACAGACCAGACACTGAAGCACAGTAGACTTGATGCTGGAGATGTTTACTGAGCGTCCAGCCCTCTGTAGTAACACCTGCACCTTCTAGGGTTAATGATGTCCTCCTAGACATGACTGCTCAATGAGAAGATGAATCCTGAAAGTGCTGTTTGTGTTCTGGAGCTCGCTGAAAGCAGATTTTGCATGCGACATATCGCGTGTACGTTCACCTGAATGGACTCGGAAGAGTCACACCTACTCACTGATGATCGCGACTACTTACCAATGTTTGCCGTGGACTATTTTATGTGCTGTGATAATTGAAAACTGAGTAATGAGGGTCATGGATATAAAAAAAAAGGGAAATTTTAAAAGGCATTCACTTGCTGCATGTGTGACGATATCTTCATCAAACATTGACAGATGAGCAAAAGCTGTGAGGTAGGGGTGGGGGTGGTGTGGTGTGGGTGGGGTTCAGGGTAGGGGTAGGGGTGGAGGTGGTATAGAGGTTGGTGCATGATACAAATGAAGACCATGGCCAATTTATGATACAGACGCGAGCGTGCAGATATCGGAATTTCTACCCCTGGTCACATCTTGTCCGAGATGGTCAAAATGGTCTAAGGCGAAGATCAAATAATTACTATCAATTAAGTCAGGAAGGGCCATGAGTCCACAATGGATCAGAAATGTGGATTTTGGACCAGTTTTGGAGACCCTGAGTCAATAACATCCTGCATCTGGTCACTAACAACAGTGATGAAGAGATGTGTGGGTCTCCAGAGCAAATACCTGACAATTAGACCATAATGGCGTTAAACTTTCTTCTAATATCGCCTCCAGTAGAGATGGAGAGGTTTAACATTGCTGTGCTTGTTATTTTGCTTCGAGTGCCTTTCACAACAGTTTGGGTCAAAAGTGCAAAAGGAAGTTGTTTTTGCTTCTTGTCCACATTTGAAATTTGTCCTGTGTATTGCTTCAAAAGTTTGTGTTTTAAATATTGCGTGCATGTTTTCTGATACTAATCATTGAACAAAATGAAGGTATTTAGTGATAATTAATATACCAATTCAGCATGTTCAGAACATTTTTTTCAAATCCTATTTAATCCTATTTGGTGAATTATTGATGTTCATGGTTTGTTAGAACAATTGATGTACATATGAACTTTCTATTTCAGTAATGCTTATTACAATAAACATTGCTAAACTGCTACTACTACTACTACTACTACTACTACTACCAGTAATAAAAATAATGATAATGATAATCTGATGTTCACTTTTTAAGTGTCAATTTCCAAAATTAGGATGTTTTTTTTGTGATATATGCCTGTCATCTGAAGTGAGAGATATTTGCTGTCACATTTGATATTCTGGATGTAACAAGGATAATTTAATCGGCCTGCTAGAGGCACTGTCAGATGCCTTATGGAACCGCAATTTTGATTTAATTCAGCAGCAAAATACCTTTTAAAACCATTTATAATTCGGTCACTTGTAACAGTGATGTGAATTGAACAGGTGCCCTATGGTATTTTTCACATAACTTTTGAGTGTTTAGGATATTTTCTAAGTCAACGTTTGAGATCCTAAAGTTTGCTTTGATTTCACTGGACATTTGTTGGGTTAAATTGGCATTACTAACAGGTTACTGGGTCCAATGTCCTACAACTGAACAGACAGTGGCGTCCTCACCCTTCATTACGTCCTAGCTCTAGGCTACCGTCCTCTCAGTGGACTGTGTCCTACTGTCCTAAAATAAGAAGTAGAACTCGAACTTCATTGAAACCAGATCAGATTCATTGTGAGAAGACTGTTTACTTTAAGAGTTGCTCACTTTTGAAATGCGTTAAAAAGAAAATACCTAAGGAAATCTGAATTCCTGTGACAAAATGTTGTATTAAATGGTTTAGAGATGATTCAAATAATTACAATTTTGATAGTACATGTATATATGCACGTTTATTGTACACTGTACCGGTAACTATTTAATTATTATTGATATTATGAGATCTTTTTTGTTTTATGGACACAATTTCTTTTAATGGATAATATTCTTTTGACAACTAACCAACCTTGACAGTTGAATAGTCAAGTTATCAGTAAGAAATAATCCAAAATATCTAAAATGGTTTTGCACTGCTGCAAGACACTTGACCTCTCAGATGGATTCCAAACACGGCCAGTACGAATGTTTTATTGAAATCTCTTCACAATGTATTTTGCCTCTAGAAATCATGTTTGAACAGTGTTTGCCCTATGGCTGTCTGATGTCTTTCAGGCTTGAACTTCCACAGCCATTCTATCATCACATATTAATTATTTGAAAACAAGGATTAAGAGTATAATGTTTTCTGCATACTTTGTAAATATTTAGTTTGTGTCGATGAGATTGAATTCATTTCCCATGTTTTATCACATCCTAGATGATACTGCTTTGTCTACTATTGGTCAGTGTACTTTATACTCAATGACCATTGTAGTGACCAGCTTTAATAACTATTTCTACAAGTATCAATTATAGGATATTATTTATCAATTGTACATCTCTAGGTATATTTCATATGGCACTAATGTTAATGATTGTATCTATGTTTAGTCGTCGCCTATGAGTGAAATATTCCTGCCGCAACGTAAAGCAATAATTCAATGAAATCAATATCTATGTTTAATTAAGTTCACAATTTTCAATGTTCCAACATCTTCCATGCTTTTATGCTGAGAATTTACAAATTGTATAGTTTGATAAATATGCTAAAAGCCAATGGAGTTTTTAAAAAATATAAAGGGCATTATCGAGCATTACAGAGTTGTATTTTTAATCAGTTTAGAAGATATATTTTTTATAGCGACTGTTGAACATTAACACTCTTCATGCTGGAGGCAACCAGAGATGCCATAAAGAGCAGTGTCTGTGATTAATTCAGCAGGGAGAGGGTTAAAGATAGTCAAGTGCTTTCATGAATTACATTGTTTGATAAGCCATTACAGTTTAAAAAATAAAATACATTAAAGGACATGTAGAGAGTTTTAGACATTAAAGATAGGAAGGTATTGTATGGGTGTAGTACGGTGACAATGCTGTGTCTTATGGCAAGTATTAGGATATTCACTAACCAAGTGACTAGCTTTAAATGCTAAATGTGTTGTTTTTGATGTGATATCAGTTGTCGCTTATGGGTGAGATATTCCCGCTGCGACGTAAAGCAACAATTCAATCAAAAATGATGTGATATCAACTATCAACTTACACAATCTCTGGCAGTGTTTTCTATAATAGTTAAATGAAAATGTGGTATCCAGTATGTGTTCAAGATTCATACATCTCTCATCCTTTGAAACTAAATTAAGAATTACCTGAAATTTAAGTATCTACCTGAAAGCCACTAAAGGTTGATTTTGGTGTGACCATTAAAGTATTATTCAGATTAGAAACCGAGTCCTGAAAGCTTCTAGAACAATCTGAATGTCAAGGTCAGTGAAGGTAACGGGCTGTCCAGATCACTGTTTTGTCATTATGAGAGGGCCAAGAAAGTAAAAAAGCCTCTGAAATGTTTGCTTTGAAGTCTCAAGGTGTGATTGTTACTAGTAATGGACAAGTTCAATAGCGCAGTACAATCAGGCAATCTCCGCTTCATCAGTCCTGAGTTGCTGTCAATAGCGCGGTTATAGACACATTTAGATTCAGCTCCCGTCCATTTGTTCAAATCTTTGTCCATTTTGCTCTTTTTCGGAACCATTTTGACACGATTCATTGAATTTAGTCAAATGACTTTGTAGCTTGAAGGTCTTTTATTTATCCCTTTGACAGAAGGTTAAAGGCTGCTGAAATCGTTTAAAGAAAATATCCTTTTCAGTGACTTGTCCAGATTATTTGAGGTCACCTTAATGTTCTTCGTGTGAATGGAGAAATTGACATTTTGATGGCCACCGTCATTCGGGATGTCAACAATGTCAATATGGTAGTTTTTCATGTGCTACTTTTATATTAAATCATATGTCAAGAGATTAATGTCAGATTCATATTCCATAGCTGATACAATAAATCATCTTTGTAAGTTTGTATCAATGTTTTTGAATTCTTCATTCAAGAATAATTTTTTTAATACTACATGTATTTTAAATAAATTACCATAACTAAGTTATAATGCATTTTTAGTGCAAACAGATATGAATATCGATTATTTTTTAGATTAAATGTCAGTTTATATTTTATCAAATATACTGTAAACCATTAAAAATCATGATGGTCTAAAATCATTTGGGTCATCTTGAGGTTTTCAATAATGTTGCCTCAGATTTGAAATTTCATCCATATCTTTCTAGGTTCATCTGTTTATGTTTGCATTTGGGATTTCACCCACCCAGGGCTGGCGATCAGCTGTCTGTAGTTCGGACTTTGTCTACCCGAGCTCAGCCTCTTTATGGACTCAAGTAACACCCACCGTTGTCCGTGCATTACCGGAGTCGGTAATATTTGTCAACACAGTCGCCCGAGGCGGCAGATATATCTCGGGCTTTGGCTTCTGGGCACGTCCTCCGTATACTCCGTCATCTGTCGGGGTCCGCCCGGGTTTTCAAATCTAATCAGTTGTGTGGGTAACACTATCTTCAGTGTGAAAAAAATATCTCTGAAGAGGGATGTGAAATGTTATCATAATTGATGGAAAAATCTATTCTTTTTTAAATATATGTGATTACGGTATCCTTTACATTTTGAGATATTTCAACTCAGAATTAATGTATGGTCTAATAATCACACATTTAAAAAAGTGTATTGTCACACAGAAGATTATACCTGCTTTTAACTTTAAGGCAATTTGTTTTATGTTTTAATAATAAGCTGGTCTCCTGCCTGTTTTCAATTGCTTGGACCTCCGGAATGTTCTGCTCTGCCGCCATTTTCTTTCTTCGATGAATAATGTAGTAAACAGTAGAGTCAGGTGCATACAACTCTTCAGCGTCGAACTGGTTTAAACGAGGAAGGAATGGTGTGTGTCTGCCAAACGCTCGGTCTTTATAGTCATAGATAGCCCCCGTTTTAGAAACTGATGTCATGGTGATATTTTTAGAAATGATGTATTGATACTATTATTAGACTGCAATCTATTTTTAGTCATTGACTCATGATGCTATTATTAGATTTAGGCATAGCAACGCAATCTATTTTTAGTCATTGACTCATGAAGCTATTATTAGATTTAGGCATAGCAACGCAATCTATTTGTAGACATTGACTCATGTTGCTGAATAGGTCATCAATGTAGGTCAAAGGTCAAGTTATAGGTCACCAAAAGTCAAAAGGTCGTGGGCACCGATGTAGGTCACAGGTCATGTTATAGGTCACCGATGTAGGTCAAAAGGACATGTTATAGGTCACCAATGTAGGTCAAAGGTCAAGGTCACAAACGGTCGTGATATAGGTCACCGATGTAGGTCAAAGGTCAAGGTCATCAAAGGTCAAAGGTCAGGTTATCATACCAGCTCCTCTACTACTCACGTCAACAGCTGGTAAAAGCATGTTTGTTTACATTCTGAGGACCTATTTTCATCAACTGTTCATAGCGGGATTTCCAAGGGACGTAACTCTTCAAACATCGTTACTATTATTAGTAAGTTTTACCGTAGATATTATAATCTATGGTTTTACGCATCGGTCACGTGATTAGTGTTTACAATCTGAGCTTTCGCGGATGAATTTAACGGACAGTTCAAGCAATATAGAGTAAATATAATCCGAACTTCTGAGTGCAATTATGAAAATACTGCAGGATATTTAAAAGCTGGAAACAAGTCGATTATTGTAGAAAACCATTATTGTGGTCTAACAACATTGTTTCCAGTTAGACCCCCTTTCAGTAGTCTTTTCGAGCTCAGCCGACGACCTATATCTTTCACCTATGAGTACATTGACCATAGGAATATTCATGCTATGGTCATGTGACCAATTGTCATTGGTGTTTGAATAGATGTACATCGATGTTACATGATAGGTAGCCATCCCTCCAGTTTCTCACTTTTCATTAATATTACTGTAGAATAGAATCCCATATTATTTCTATAACATATTGCATGTTCTATACTACATCTTATAATTCTTATACATTAATATAATAGGGGGGAGTGATTTGAGCCTGCAATTTAGTAATTTGAATCTGGGGAGTTATTTGAGCCTACTACACCGGCCTCAATGTCCGCGGAAGTCACATTTCTGACGCGATCTAGTGATAGGATGCACTGTAAAGTGGCACTACAGATATAATCCTTGGTCTGTCAATACCAGTCGGTGCTCGTAGGTTTACTGCAACATTCAGCTCTACGGATGTTGCGGGTTTCCTCCTGCCCTAAACTGACATATCGTAATGTTAGTGAACGATTCTAGAAAGCGACTCTAAACCCCACTACAAAAGAAAAGTTACCAATTAATATCACTTTATAACTTTACTACATTTTTTTTGTGTGTGACGTAAGTAAGACCTTTGATAAGTCTGGCATAAAGGACGTTTGGCTAAATTATGACAACATGGAATAATTTACTTCAGTGGTTTACTAGTTACATGGAAAATAGGTCACACTTACTCAAGGTTATAGGCTATCTGAATCCTGCTTATGCCTCGGGCATTAACTCACCAATAAGTTGGTTATTACACGTTTCCTAGTGTAATAGCGTGGACAAATCAAAAGTAAGTAGTCTCAAATAGAAATTCGTTTGTCCAATAATAGGCAAACCATCAGTGATTGTATGCTTTTAAGGTGCTGTTACAGTTGTACTTTTACGAAGTTGCTGGGGCTTAACGACCGACAGCTTCGGGAACATGGCAACCCGACGTCTCTATTACGCATTAACTCACAGACTACTACTGTATAATAACAACACTAATAATAATAATGAAAGGGTTCTTCTATACCACTAAAGGGGCATGCTCTGAGCACTTGAAAGGATGAAATAGAGCATGATGAATGTGTGTTTTGTATCTGTACACTGTACACTGTACATCAGTATGTTTCTGTGAAGACAGACTCGACTACTGGAGCATGGAATGCATATTGTGTACTTTTGAAATAATACAGTCATGCAGGATTTTCCAACTACGACGAGATGTTTTATACTTTTGTGGTTGTTCTATATATATATATATGGATCTTTCTTTGCTCTAATATTCTGTGGTTTTTTTAAAAACAATATCTATTTCGAGTTGCCAAGGCGCAGACGGCTGTATATGATTTCGACATGTCTAGGACCTATATAATACACCGATGGAACTTAAATATCATGTGCATTCAACGCAGCCTTAAACGAACCTAAGGTTGGAAACTCAGTTACATTATTAGGGAGCTATGGACTGATAGAAGAGAAAGAAAATAGTTTGTATAGCTTTCTGTGCGGTATAGGGGTTGTTGTAACATCCTAGGATTCTGTAAATTTGGCGTTAAGTTTTGAACATTACGTTGCAGTACGAGAGCATATAGGTAGGGAGGTGAAAGTTTGTTAACGAATTTATAGAATAATGCTAGCTTATGCCTACGCCTTCTTTCAGATACTAGTAGTGGGACAAAATCGGTTTCGTAATAGTTTGTCATGTGAAACGCCCCGTACACAGCCAGAGATAGTCCGAAGACAGTCTAATTGGAAATGTTCTAGTTTTCCAGATATAATTTTGGGGATATTATCCCAAATGACATCACAATAATCAAAATATGTAAGGATGAATGACTTGTACATGATTTCAAGAGACCTCCTACAGAATTTATGTTTGAAACTTCGAAAACGGTTTACCGTGTCCATGGGGCCAGTTTTATTAATTTATTTATATACGAATGTCGAATGAAAGGCGAGCCCTAAGTTTGTATGTTCGTTAACCTCTTCAATACATGTATTTCCCATAATTAGAGGTGGTTGAGGAATTTCGTTTATTTTTCTTGTAAACTTTAGTGATTTTGTTTTTTGGTGGACTAAAGTTGACTTGCCATCGATGTGCCTATGATGTTATTTTTGAAA
>JAUTBQ010007239.1:0-19725 GCA_032361185.1 Lepetodrilus ovalis
GATTGATTACTGCTTGGGCAGGTAGGTAATATGTTTCAATTAATATTAGAGCCCATGATAGTGCAGTAGTTGAAAGTTCCAGCGAGTTAATAACTGCGCTGGGAGAGCAAGAGAAAACACGACCTATCTGTAGCTTTGACAAACGGAAAAGGATAAGATCGCTAGCGCTCAGGGAGAGCTCACCTATGCACGTGCACGCATGCTTTCAACTTTAACCTTAGCAGGGAATCCACGTAGCGACCGCGGATATAGCAATATGAGATGACTGGATAAGTGTGGCTTACGGAAAAGAACTATATTTGGACAGCAAGGTTCCAAACCCAGAACTTTGGCATAGTACGCTAACCAGCTACTTGAATGACAGTGGCTGTGGGTGTGTGTGTGTGTGCGTGTGTGTGTGTGTGTGTGTGTGGGTGTGTGTGTATGTGTGGGTGTGTGTGTGTGTGGGTGGGTGGGGTTGTGGACCATGTTGTTATCCACAGTATATCCGTGATCTCTCAGCAGCAGTCTACTAATTAGGTCAATGCAGCACAACTAAAGCAGATGGTTCTCGACTGTGGGGATGCCATCAGATTCTGGGTAGGTGTTGAGTTGACCACCATAGTGTTTAACTTGGTGTAGAGGTGGGGCAGGGTGTAGAGGTGGGGCAGGGTCTAGAGGTGGAGCAGGGTGTAGCGGTGGAGCAGGGTGTAGCGGGGGGCAGGGTGTAGAGGTGGAGCAGGGTGTAGAGGTGGGGCAGAGTGTAGAGGTGGGGCAGGGTGATCATTCAGATCCGACTGTACACGGAGGAATCTCCCGGTGCCGGACTCACCTATGCTGCTGTAGTCCGTGGCATCGAAGGTCCGCAGCGTGGATCCGTACGGACTGCAGTAGCGGTCCTGTGGATCATCCGGGTCCTCGTCCACTCGGGTAGCTGTCGGGGAAATAATTCAATTTAATTTCACATAGATTTGTTACAACTATAACAGTTTGATTCCAGTTGCATGAAATAACAGGAATTGGTAATGACTTTGTTAGGTGAAACGAGACAAAGCCCCCAAAGTACAAATAGGAAATATTGGTGTCACATTAATGTGGTATTAGACCTACCATACATAACGTCCCCGCCGTGGTTGAACTTGATCTGACACTGGTCCAAGGCCGGAACTGTGTTGAGCAGCTTGAAAGAACGTACATCCCACTGGACTTGGTTAGGGAAACAATATGTCTAGTTTATGACCTTTCTGCAATATCACAATGCCAGTATCATATTTTTTTTGTAATGGGAATTATAGTCGCTTTCTAGAATCTTTCACTAACATCACGACTTGTCAGTTTAGGGAAAGAGGAAACCCACAACATCCGTAGTGCTGAATGTTGCAGTAAACCTGCAAGCACCGGCTGGTACTGACAAGACCAAGGATGATAACTGTAGTGCCACTCTACAGACAGTGCATCATATCAATATCGCGTCAGAAATGTAACTTCGGCGAAATTGATGCGGGGCGGGATTTGAACTCGGTACCTTTTGCTCCGAAGTCCGTTCTACCACTGCTCTACATCCCGCACTCCAATATCATAACTGAGAACCCAAACTAACCAACCAACCATGATCATGTCAGAAAAGCAACTTTGGCGAACACATGATGATACGGTGCCCCATGGATGGGATTTGAATCTAGGGTATTTAGCTCTGGTCCAATTGCTCTACCACCGACCTCCATAGACAAAGTAGCTCCTATTTAAGGTAATAAATGATGTGTCCGAGAGAAAATAGTAATGTTACAGTACGAGAACTGAGGTCTAGTCAGCTTCTATTCAAGGATACGACTTCTGAGTTGATGATGATCTCCAGGCCGGTGGGGTTGAAGACGCCGCTGATGTAGGAGTTGAACTTGTCGAACTTGTGGATGGCCTTGGGGGACCTGATGTCCCACAGGACGCCGTCGTTCAGAACAAGGTCGTCCGTGGGGCTGAAGGTCGCCACATTAGTCTTGTACTCGTTAGCTTTATCTGCGTCGTACAAAGTAACAATCTGCTGCCCAGTGCCAACATCGTAAATCTGAGGAAGGAAATTACAAATAACAATAAATATTAGAAATATGCAGATATAATAAACATGCAAATATAACAAAAATAGCAAAGAAATACAAATATGTATTACAAATATGAAAAATATATTACAAACAAGAATTGGATAGTTACTTAATGCACAGATTGACTTTTTAAAATGATAAGTAGGCTTGGATATATATTTCTAACTTACATGCGCTTTAAAATTATTTGTGCCGACAATCCGATCCTGTAAGACTTTGCTGAACTCTGCATAGTGGTCGTCGAAGGTAAACCTGCAAGAAAAAGTTGTAATACTTTTATGAAGCTAACATCTTCATACCCAAGCTTTAAATAATTTTCCAGGTGTCTGGAACTGTTCCCAGGGGAGGTAACACACTACAGCCCGGTGGACTGGGGCATTGGGTCCGGCGTTCACTCACTTGGTGTCCACACTGCTCTCACTGACCCCCAGCAGCGATGAGTCCTGCATCGTCCCCCACGCCGACGTCAGCAGGAGCCGTCCGTCCTGAAACCACACACACACAGATTTGAACTCGGAATCTTGAGTTTTGTCAATCAACACACTAACCACTGTCCTGTCTTAAATTTCATGAATTCTCAGAACTTGCTAAAAGTAGAAAGATGCTATTAAAGTAAACATTCAAAGTGAGACTATATCAGACTCCGGATTTAAACAATTTGAACAAATAACAAACTAAACACATCTAAGCTTCGTCATAATCATTTACACATACACAGTTCCATCTCTATATCCACCAGTGGCTCATCGGAGGTGAAAGTTTAATGACGAGCCAATCTAAGCATGACATGAAATAGCCTATAGCAGTCCAGAAGACACTTCAAAGAAAACTCACCCATGATGGTTCGATGTTGATGATAGGTGCGGAATGACAGGAGAATGTTTCTACTTGCTAAAAGAACAGAGAACACAAGTCACGGAAATCCATCGCAGTATTATCTATCAGTTACGTACATCATTGCAAATGCATTACTGGGATAATCTAAATACAGACAGATTTGTATTTATCTAACACAGCTAGGTGTACAAGACGTGCGGACATACCTCGCCAGTGGCTATGCTTGTGAGTTTGATTTCCCCAGAGAACGTTCCCAGCATCAGGTGCTGCTCGTCAGCCTACAACAGAAGTAAACAGAGATCTGGGATCAGTTGAGTGAATTAAAGGCGAGCAAACAGCAGTTCACAGTTACTACTGACCAGGGCTGTATCCAGGCTGGACAACATTTCTCTACGACACGCATAGCGCTACAGCAGCCGCTCAGCCAAGACATGTGATACTACGTAGTACTACATTTTACTTCAGCTTTTGAGCCCGTAGTGTTCCGTAGGAAGTAGTAGGAAAACCTAAAGCATGAAGGGAATGGACTGCACACATGCGCAAACCAATTTCCTGCTATTTTAATACAAAATCATTCAGCCAGCTACTACTCTTAGGAAAGTAGTGTAGAAAAATGTAGCGCAGCCTGAACGCAGCCCATTCAGGGGAGACAACTACACATATTTTGTCCAGCTATATAACATCCTCGCTAAGAAGCAACTGTAACTTACACTGAAGGCACAGCAGGCGAAGCCATCCTCATCTCCATCTCGATACGTCCTGACCGGCCGAAACCTGCACACAAACATGTAACGTCATCATTCCAATACAATCAAAACTTAAGATACTTATATTATTTGGTCATGCATTGGTGCTCATGCATTTGCTTTAGGTCATAATGTTCGTTTCATAGGTAACTTGTCAGCATGGTAGGAGTTGGGTCAGATGTACGGATGCTCGCTGTACCAGAGCCAAGTGAGCTAGCGGCACGGCCCACGCTGATGTACGCACCTGCTGTAGATGTATTTCCTATTGCACCGAGCGCCATCCACACCACCAAACCTTGGACAGATCTGTAACGTAAAGTCAATAAATGCAGATGTGTTACTTCCAAAAGTCTACAGCATTTAACTGTTGATACAGTCACATTATTCTTATGCATGTGAGACGGTACTCTGTGACAGGAAGGAGATCTACTGACCTCGCGTTTCCTGAGGCGTGAGGTCATACACAGAGGAGCACTGGTTCGTCCCTTAGGCTCCGGGCAGCGATGAGGTCTGAAACGTGTTAAGCGGGAGCATGATCACGATACTGATGCAAAGAAGTGAAGAGTATTTTAAAACATTTTGACCAATTCTGCTGGCTTTGATAACGAAAAATTTAACCCTCTCCCTGCTTAATTAGATGCAGACACTGCTCTTTAGGGCATCTCCGGCTGCCTGCAGCAGGGTGAGGGTTAATACAGTGATAACTCACGCGAAGAGTGACATGGGCGGACACGTTACGACGGGGTTTCGACACAACGCGTGCTGTTTCCTGAGATACTCCGTGACGATCTTGTCCAGGGATATGTCGTACTCTCCACTCAGTTTGGACGTTTTTAACCGCACGGAATTCATGGGCTGACCGTCTTCCCTGAGGAACTTGTTGGATTTTGGTGTCTGAAACAAAGGAAACGCGTCAGCAAGTCTTCAA
The DNA here is from genome assembly GCA_032361185.1 of Lepetodrilus ovalis. NCBI lineage: Eukaryota > Metazoa > Mollusca > Gastropoda > Lepetellida > Lepetodrilidae > Lepetodrilus > Lepetodrilus ovalis. The sequence continues at coordinate 4,587 of JAUTBQ010007239.1, forward strand.
GGAGTTACTGCTCAATAGAAATATACGCTCATACGATTCTTACATCACATACGAAAACGGAATGAACACTATCGACAGAGTCAAAGTGGATGCTACTCACTCGATGTGACGAGTTCTGCGGTGTGGGCGGGGCCCTGTTGAGGGAGAATCTGATTGGTCCGGGGGTGGAGGATGATGCGGTGATGGTGTTGGGCGGACTATCCACGCGGGCTGACAGGTGGGGCTGACTAGAGGTGCCCGCCAGCGAGCAATGTGACTGAGTTATCTGGCGAGACTGAAAACAGAGAAAACACAGGATTGATCTCGACAATAACTACTGGGCCATGGAGTAGGATTGATTGATTGAATTATTACTTTACGTTGCAGCGGGAATATCTGATCCATATGGAGTAGGAACATGGTGACACACTTGATTTTGAAATACAACAATTATTTGAGAACAATCAGGATACTTCTACATTAAAGGTTGCTTTAATGGAGGCTTATTTGAGAACAAATGTGATGCTACCAGTCATTGAAGGTTTCTTTAATACAATCCTTATGTGAGAACAATTGTAATGCTTCTACATTTGATGATAATCGTGATGCTTTTACGATAGATAAACGGTTGCCTTAATACAATCCCTATTTGTGAGCGAGCACAATGCTATAACGAGACAGAAGTGCGCGTACTGATGCGGAGTTGTAGCAGTGGGAGCGTGTGGAGACGGGGGAGGAGAACAGGTGGGTGCTGGTGGGGATGACGACCGGGGGAGTGGAGCACGGCAACGACGCCTCCGACTGCAACTTGGACGCCGCCTCGCTGAAACCTGCCAACAGAAGTTACACCATGAGAGGTCAGTTGTGGCCATTCTACTCTAATATCTACGTATCTTTCTACTCTCATATCTACATATCTTGTCGATAACATGGTGCTCTATTCTTTTAGTGGTAACAACCTCACGGAAGCTGCCCAGACAGCCATACGTCCTATGTCATAATTATTTTAATTTAAGTCAAATTGAAAGGTGACATTGCACAAAATAAACGTACTTGAAGATAACTCGACAGCTGTTTACCTTTTAGCAGCAGATGGTCGTGGATGAGCTGCAGCAGTTCTCGTTCTTGGAAGATTATTTTCGTTTGCGCAACAATATCAGCCTGCAGGGCAAAACCATCAAACATGTACACACATAATACAAAAATACAAACTATTTAACGTCTCCTTTTGAAAATTCCAACTCTATTAATGAAGGTGTGGCTAGTACACTATATTAGAATGAATGAATTAGTGCTTTACGTCGCAGCAGGAATATCTCACCCATAGGCGGTGACTATATTAGAAACGGGTAATAATACTACTAGAACTTTGTTATTGCAGGGGAAATTTGCTGTGCACCGCAAATGCAGCGTGACCGGTAATAATATTTTCTAGAAGACGATAGACGCAGACTTAAACCAGCAGCTCAGACACGGAGACAGTTCCACGCGGCGGGCGGCGTACCTTCCTGATGTCCTCTAGCGAGGCGTCCAGGGTGTTGGAATGTTTGCCGGACACTCGCTCCAGGAGGTCGCTGGCGTACTTGCAGAACTTCATGTGTTCCTGTCTCTTGTCCTGGAGAACCGGCTCCTTCATCAACACTGCGGGGACGAAACATGTGGATGAGTCAGTCATGGTATACGGAGGATCATCCTCCATGCTAGACATTGTACCTCCATCAAGATTAGAGCATTTTATGTCAGATTAGGGCATTTTACCTCTGCTCTTAAAATATTACAAATCATTCAGATTTCAATGAGTTAGGTTCATCTGAGCATCATTTTCTTAAACATTATAAAAACCAGGACATTTTACTTCTACCTTTGAAAAATTCAATAAAAATGACCGCAGATTCAGTATATTAGACAAATCTCAACAATGTAAGCTACAGCAGATAAACTGAACTCAAGAAATACAAGTAAGACTCACACTGCAAGGTTCCGTTCTGCATGAGAGGAAGTTTACTGATGATCTGACGCACTGTTTCTGACCGGGACATCCCAACCAGGGCCTGAAAGAGAACATTAATCCATTATCACCAGCCATTGCAAACATTCATTACTACTAGCCCTGAATGTGGACTGTAAACAAACTTGTGCTCAAGATCAGGGCCCAGCTCTAGCACCACTGTCTCCTAAGATGGATGGTAAACAGTAGAGATGGAACACACATACTAACCTTACAAGCCAGGGCACGAATGGAGTCTGCGTCTGTGATTGGAGTCTTGATCGTCAGCAGTTTTAACAGTACCTGCAATGGAAATCTCTTGATGTAGATGAAGGTTCCATTTATTGCCATTAAGCATCAAAATATATATCATGTATTTCAGAGAAATATATCACTAATTAGCAATGCAGGGAAACTATTCTCAATGTTTCTGCTTTAATGATAAATAAAATTAGCCTCCAATATCTTCTTCTGGCCTAAGTCTCACCCAAACCAAAGAGTGAAATTGATGACTAACAAAGGCTGGCAACAGCCATGAAGTAAGCAATATTTACTGGACTGGAAGGTAAGGAGGGACATCTTCAAGGAGTACATACCATGATTCCGTTGTTGGTACGAATTCCGTTCCACATCCGTGTCATGGTGTCTTCTCCAATCTTCCAGTTGATTTTGTTTTTGGAGCCAGCGCCCATGAAACGTCCGACGCCACCTCCGAGCTGTGGGGCGAGATGTACAATGTTTACACTACAGCGAGATGTACAATGCTTATACTATAGCTGTGTGCAAATGTCGTCAAAAATAGATGTACTTTTTGTAATAGGACCCAAGATTATTACCACACAAGGTTCAATATTTCAGAAGGGAGTTGAAAAGTGATGTATTTTGGTTCCTTATCTCAACTAATAGCATGCCATGTTTCAGAAACATGTGACCATTGCACAACAAAATGATACTGTTAATATCAACCTAAATAATCTATGAGTATCACCAACAGAGTGGATGAGGTCGTCACTCACCCGTTCAATGGGTCCACACACACAGTTGACGAGGACTCCCAGAGCAGACCTCTGTACTCACCCGTTCAATGGGTCCACACACACAGTTGACGAGGACTCCCAGAGCAGACCTCTGTACGTCAGGGTCCGCCAATATCTCACCTTCCGCCAGACCAATAATAACACTGAAACCACAAATATCATAGTGTGTGTAGACTTCATTCTCTCTCTCTTGTCCTCCCCCTACTACAAGTGTATATATGATAATACTGCTAGATCCATGCTCAAAAGCTAGTACATAGTGCTACAATACCACCCATGTTTTTTCTTTTTTCCCCCTTTTTTTTGTGTAATGGGGTTTATAGTCGCTTTCTAGAATCTTTCACTAAAATCACGACTTGTCAGTTTAGGGCAGGAGGAGACCCGCAACATCCATAGCACTGAATGTTGCACTAAACCTGCGAGCACTGGCTGGTACTGACAGACCAAGGATGATAACTGTAGTGCCCCTTAACAGACAGTGCATCCTATCAATATCGCGTCATAAATGTAACTTCTGCAAACATTGACGCCGGGCACCTGAGAGACGGGATTTGAACTCGGTACCTTTCGCTCCGGTCCAATGTTCTACCACTGCACAACATCCCGTCCCTACCACCCAGGTCAGTGGATTAACGTGCACTCTGTTCCTGCCTCGACTCCCTGTGGAGTATACAGCCCAAGCTGCCTGATTACCTGATGGCTGGCGTGGAGACGTTGTTGGTCAGTTTGATAGACTCCAGCAGTAGCAGCTGGGAGTTGGGGCTGACCATACACAGAGAGATGACGTCCAGCGCACTCTTTAACGTCTCCGGTCTGAAACACAGGCAGAAATAATACCGAGGGCACTGTACATCACACAACACCACTCATAAACTTACTGGAAATTCTATAGTTAAAATTCTTTGGAGGATTAGATTTGGGGAATTGGAGCACCTTTTAAGACGTAATTACAACGAAAACATGTTGGAGTAATTACTCGTGGCACTTACTTTCCAGGGTAGCTGTTCCATTCAGTAGCCATGGCAACCAGCTGGGTAAGGAGCTGAACGCCCCCTAGCCGCTGGAACGTCTCATCGGGAAACCAGTGAGACCTCAGGGGAAGTAACTCCATCAGGAGCTCGGCATTCTCCTGCACTATGCTGGGGGTCAGCTTCAGAGGCTGAAAGTAGAAGCTGGCAGTGAGTAGACAGGACAGGTGGAGGACCGTTGAAGGCGACTACCAACACAGGAGCTGGACACATTTTCAATCCTGCCTGGAGCGACGATCAGCGAGAGCCGAGACACGTACCTTGTAAGCTGGCGTCTCCTGCAGCGAGAGCCGAGACACGTACCTTGTAAGCTGGCGTCTCCTGTAGCGAGAGCCGAGACACGTACCTTGTAAGCTGGCGTCTCCTGTAGCGATGAGCCGCCGTCGTTCCTGAGATGTGATCGGCGGATCTCCTCCGTCTTGATGATCAGGTGGGACTCGAAGTACCGCTTGAGCGCCGCGCACACGTGTCGCGCCGCCTGCCTCATCGTGAAGATCTGGTCCTCGTTGAGGGTGCTGACACGGACCTCCACGTTCAGAATCTCCAGCGTGCTGATCTGTAAACATACCAAGTGTTGTTGGCGTCAGTCTACCTTCCTGGTCTATATATCTGGGGGCCTCGAAACGTTTTTACGATCGTCTTATCCTGAGAGCGTGCATAGCACATGCTATAGGTATCCTTAACATTGTCGTAAAATACAGGACTGCATAATAAAAGCTCTAAGCACACTAGATTATAGATAAAGGTCTGTTATTCAGACATTACAGATGCAATAATTGTGACAGTGCAGTGAAGCACAGCACAAAGACGTACCACAGTGAAGCACAGGACAAAGACATACCACGTTGAAGAGCCGTCGGAGGCCCTCCTTTTGGTCGAAGAACTCCAGGATGATGCGGAACGGGAACGCCTGGTTGAAGAACATGGCTGCGTGACATCGGCTAGAGTCGTGAGAGCACTCGATGAGCCACATGACGTAACTGAAACAGATGCTCAGCCATGTAGACAGTCAGAGGTATGGACAGTCGGGGAAATACCAGTGAGATTCTACCCTCCCTTGGAAATATTACCGACATCTATTGCAGGGCTCCTGTTTAAAAATTTGAGTTAAGTACCTACAGGGCTAGTCATGGCAAGTTGCAAAGGCACCAAAGTTGACATATATAAAAGAAATAGGCTGTTTATTTTAACCTGTACGTCGGGTCTATGCTAGTCTAGAGGTCTGTATCTACAGAAGGCACTAGCATATAAACAATCAGTACAGACAGTTTGACCTTTCCATCACATAAACTTACCTCACTAGGTCAGACAGTACGTGCTCAGGTAGTAAACACACCTGTAAACATAGAGTAGTCAAGTATTAGTGACATGAAAGTTATAATAATAAAGATTTCCCCATTACTTTGGGTACATTACAATACTTTCTTGAACAATACTCGCTATAGCTTAGCATGACATGCATTGACGGCCATATTTGATAGATTATTGAGAGGAATTGATCAACTATACGATGAAGTCACGACAAGGTCCTCACCCTCTCCATGGCGTCCTCGAAGTAGGACAGGTAGTACAGGCACAGCGACACGCCCGTGGCGGCGATGGATGGGCGGTACACCTCCAGGAGCCGCCCCACACCGCCCACCGTCAGGAACTCGATGGCGAACTTCTTGTGGCACAGCAGTGTCGCCAGGTACTGGAAGTAGAACGTCGCCAGCATTAGAATTAGCGCCGATCGAACCAAACCACCATGAAGTGATTGTGATGGCAAAAGTAATAAACAATTTACATTAAACACACATCACAGCGAAAAGATTTAGGAGGTCCTGTTCCAGGTTCCGAACTTAGTCCTATCATGATCAAGGCAGGACATTTGAGATGAGATTGTCCTATCAGGATTCTAATACGTTATTGTTGGATCAGTGGCCTCACATGGCGTCACAATAGAGAACTATAGTTCAAGAGGCGAGTTTTCGCGTCTCTTGAACAGGCCACTGGACACCTAACGTTCTTTGCTGTGAATTACGTACTTCTTCAGAATGGACAGTTTCAGACCAAATATCGCACATATCTTAACTGAACTGCCAACAATATGACATAGATGTCTTGCCTTGTCTTATCTTATTTCATATTGTCATGGAAGTGCTGGAGCTAGTACTTGCACAAAATGCTGATGCACATCTTACCTTCAATGCTTCAAATGCAAGACGGACATCTTTGTTTTCTCTCAGGTTAATGTAGAATAGAATCAGGTTCAGAGCGTTGTGTTCAAACGCTGCACCAAGTAACTGTAAAAAGAAATCCAATACAATGTAAAGTTGGTTGAATATCCTTGAATAATTATCATCTCTTTGGATATTATTTACTTTTTTTTAAAGTAACATTTGTATACAATACATCTAGATCTACATCATTGAATTCTGATAAATTTGAAAAGATTTAAGATAACGTTACAACATATTGCAACATCTGAGACAGTATCATAGTGGAGTGAAATACTTCTCTCATGAAAATTCTAATCTGGTGCCACGAGTTGACGAACCTCCTGATATTCGCCCATAGGTATGAGATATTGTAGAATGAGCCTCTGTTTCATGCCGGTCGTCAGGGGAGACATGGAGTATGAGCCAATCACGTACGGCTGCATCTCGGCCCAACTGCTGTTACTGCATTCTGGTGTCACACCTGGCAGAACACACGTCCTTTTAAATACAGACAACCCCATTCTCCAATCACCAAACCAATACATGCATCTGTTTATAACATAATGATCATAGATTATTAAAAATGGCCAACTTGTCTCGATCAGTGTGCCTGTCCATTCTAGAAATAGTGGTATTTTTCATGTTGTCATTGCACTATTTCTAAACCTGGACGTCCTAGGACCTGTACACCCACCCTCTGGCAAACACCAGTAACAGCATCGTTCTACACACGGTGCTACAAATACAAACACCTGTTGCGATTACAACACGACGGCAGCCACTTACTTCCATACGGCTGGTGACGAGCTTTCTTCTGCGCGGATGACAGTCGGTACAAGTCCTCGCTGTAGTAGCTGGGGGAGAGGCCGCGCTTCATCTTCCTCCTCCGCTGCATATCCGAGTCATCCCCGGACTTGGTCGTCCCCGCAGAGACGTTGCCGCCGCGCTTGTTGTCAGCGAGGGCCGGCTCCTTCAGAGGACTCTGCTCGAACATGGAGAACGGCCGCTCTGACAGCGAGCTGGTGTTCTCCGCCTCTTCCTGAATCTGCTGACGTCTCAGCTCGTGTAGACGCTTCAGCATTAGGGGCACCTGTGTAGAAAAATACATGGACATTAATTTATAGTGGTGTGTCCCATATCGTACATCATCAAGATTTCATTTTCAAGGATGATCATGCTCTCAATACATTAAACAGGAATAGAAACATCTACAGAAAATAATCTCTGAAATATCTTTTGGTGCAATGAACATAATCTTCAATAATATTTTTGGCTTGAAATGGAATAAGACAAAGAATACTTATTTAACATCGGATATATGGATAACATAAAATGTTAGCTCTGTAGAACTATTATTATGAAAAACAAATACTAAAAATTAGTGTAATTTGGAATTCAATATGTATGTAACCAAGATAAGGAGAGGAAGCGGTGTGACTGTAACGGAGATGTGGTGCGACTGTAACCAAGATAAGGAGAGGATGTGGTGGAGAGGATGTGGTGCGACCGTATCCACGAACCAGGATTGCGTTCTTCTCCTTGGCGGCGGCGGCTACGTCCTGTATCTCCATGGCGCCCGCCAACATCCCGGTGGCGTAGTAACGTAGCGGCTCCTCTCCTTTCTCCGCCCACTTACACAGACAATCCACCAGACCCTCCTGCAGAGAGAAGAGAAACAGTGACAGTGTAGAGGACGCACACCTAGGACTCGGATATCATCCGTGGAGTCGTCCAGTCTTTTGTATATGACCAACACGCAGGCTCAACAGACAGTTGTGATTTCAACTGAAACAAGCCCTGACTGCAGACCCCAAGTCATGTCCAGGACAAATAAATAAATCAACCCCTGGATGAATAAATCAACCCCTGGACAAATAAATCAACCCCTGGACAAATAAATGAGAAGATTTCTGTGGGAAATGGCCATGCCTAACATGAATAATGTGAAATTTGTCTGATCTCATTGGGTAAAATACCAAGTCTAGTAACAGTGAATCTAGATAGGCATTGTAACATGTTTTTAGAAAAGCTATATCTTATTATTCAACATTTCAGCATTAAAACACTGCTGTTATGGGGGGACTATGAATGAATGAATGAATTAGTACTTTACGTCGCAGCGGGAATATCTCACCCATAGGTGACAACAGGGGGACTATGAGGAATACAGTAAATATGAAAAGGTTGTACATTGAACCAGGCAGTATAGTGATGATACAGAGTGAGTTGATGTAAAACACGAGTGTCACAATGGAGAGTTTGCGTACCGTGTCCTGGAAGATGACCGACGTCTCCATGCCAGGCATGACATCCAGCAGTAGTCGGCACGCCGCGGTGTACGTCTCTGACCGCTCGCGATGGTTCAACATGTACGAGATGACCAGCTGAAACATTGCACAGTGTGATGACATTGTTCACAAACCAAGAAATGTCCCCCCGGTACAACAGGGTCCGATGGACCACGGATTCGGATATAATGTGGATCACATTTCTATTTTCGTTATTTCCCTGCCTGTAATATCGTATAAGGCAGGTACTATAACGCAGGTGGGGGTAGGAGGTGGGGTGCTTATGTGTCATGGACCCCAACTTCAGTGTTATATTGAGTGGACACTGTACTAGAGAGACACACTTGTACATGTAACCACTGATCCTGTATTTTGGTGAAACATGATATAACAATAGATAGCACAATATGGTTGATATGGTTGCAAACAACTTGTATGATAAGGGCCAGTAGAAACTAATGGTTTTTTTTGTAAACCTTGCAAATTATCGATATAATCAGTACTCATAATGTAATGTTGCAAACCTTGTTCATAAATTCCTCATTTTTGAACATCGTCTTCATCAGCTGTCCAAGGACACATGTTGGAAATGCTCTTCCTGAAAAAAGTATATAAATACAATATCTTAGGATATGATACAACACAGATGCTTTCAAATTGATCAAGCTCATATGAGGGCTTGTCAATTTACAGATGACCACATGCACCACCTGTAGCCAATAGTGTTGCAGTAGGCAGGGAGCACCAGCGGGTCCCGACACACCAGGGGTGACAACTGCTCTGCGGCAGTACACAGGGTAAAGCACCTCAAACGGTTACTATGGCTACTATAGAGCACAGAGTCTGAGATGCAGGCCCCAAGTGATATCCAACTTGCAAATATATCCACCCTTGGAGAAATAAATTAAATTAACCAATATCCAAGGAAAATGGCCTCGTCTGAGATTACCAGTGAGAACAATAAACGTCAGTGTTGTAGTACCTGGGTGTCGGTCATCGAATGGGTCCGGGTCCATCTTGAAATAGGCCTCCGTCTCAATCTCCACAAGCTCGGCCAACCTGGAATATTACATGTATTATGTAATAATGAACATGATGAAGTCATTGATCTTGTATATGCTAATGCAAAATGGAAGATATTCAGTAGAAATGCATAATATATCCCCATGTATCCTATTTCATGAACCTGTTTCAATGTGTGGTGGTCTAATAGTTTTTGTGGATAAATAATGTTTATGAAATATTTTCATAGATCTAAAATAACATAGACTCTATACGATATCTTCACAGTGAAAACAGGATTATCATGGGAAATCGAAAAAGGACAGTAATAGGGGTTTTCTTGGCTATTTTCATTTTAGTGGTTTATTTATTGAGATACGATCAAGTGAAAATGAAGTTATATTTCTTGTCTTGGTTTCTTTTCAATCCAATATGCCGATCGAAAAACTAAACATTACAGATCATATTAACAATCACATTCCAATGTATAACTGTGTGTAATTTGACTACTGTGTATAATGAATATTACCCAAATAGTTGCGAATTCAAAACGTAGCGCTGTGTTTACTTCGATTCATGTCAAACGTTGTGAAACAAGTTTCTAAACTTTAGACTAAAGTTCTTTGCCGACCAATGCACCAGTGGAAATATCGGGTTATTTTAGTAAAACGTTGTGTAATTTGCAATGTAAAATTACCAGTCAGTAGTAGTAATACATTCTGATTGCTTTCAAATTTGAAGAGTATTCATCACTCACCATTGATTTCTTTACCACAAATGTTACAAAACATGCATGTTTATTTCTGGCATGGACGACATCGTTATCATGTGATGTCAACATGGTAATCTGATTATCAAATCAAGTGGGCACTGTAGTTTGATACTGTAAATCATAAAATGTTAACAAGTATAAAACTTTAACGAATTTAAAGAGTTGCTCTAATGCAGATATATTTTCAAATGACCCCAGAACCCCCTACCATTTTGAACACTGTATATTTACACATGATACACGGTTGCGCAAACGACAATTTTTAGTCAGTTTGTATTTATTCTAATTCTACAATCACAGTACACATGAATGATTATCTGACTTGTTGATGGAAATCTTACTGCTATTTTCTTGTCATTCAAACAGGTATGAGTGTGAGCAGTGAGTTGGGCATCTCTCCAGTTCTACTACAAGCCATCTCACACACACTCATTTCATCAGAAACTGACAAGAACACCAGACTCATCGACAGAAATCTCATCATGGATCAAAAATCTCCAAAGGGCATGCCACACATTTTGGACGGCATGAACGAACCTGTAGCCACACTGCTTCAGAACAGCAGCGGCAGTGACATGATCGGCAGCTCTCCGGACATTCACGACAGCAGCCGTGACATCAAGAGCATCATCGTCCAGAAGAGCGAAAACCCCGACCAGTGTGTATCTCCCAAGCAAGAGTCACACAACGATTCTTCTCTATACGGTGGGTCTCCGCCAGTCAGCATGGTAAACGTTCTTAATGCCCTGGCATCGCAGCATCTTAAGTCGAAAAGCGCCGAAGCCCCCAGCCCGGAAACAGCAGTGGCTGCACAGGTGAAGGTCGAAGCATCAGACATCCTTGGGCAGCAGCAGCAGGGACAGCCTCAGCAGATCATCATCTACTACAACGACACAAACAGTGACACCAACACCGAGGCGGCTCCGTCACCCAACAGCAGCATCGTCGTGGGCGGTGTGGATGGTAACGAGCAGGTGTACCGAGTGATCGTGCAGCAAGGGGACACAGCGGCCATGGAGGCGGAGATCGTGGAGCCCACGGAGCACCAGGCCAAGCTAATCGCAGAGCACGACAAGCAGATGGTCATGGACAAGCAAGCCATCATGATTAGGCGGGCACAACTACTGGCTCAGCACGACACCATAGGCTCATTCAACGGGGACCAATCATTGGCAGGAGGGAGCAGCATCATCACATCGATTGGACAAGACCCGTCGGCCATCGAGCACTTGGGGACACCATGTCCGATGTGTGGGGACAAAATATCAGGTAATGGTCTCTTGTTCGGCATGGAAAACATTTTCTGCGAATCCATAGAAATTCTCCTCATTTATTTGTCCAGGGGTCGATTTATTTACCATGGATGTAACTCGGGGCCTGCAGTCCAGGCTTGTTTTCGACTGAAATTACAGTTGTCTTTTGCCGTGCCTGCAGTTACAGATTAAATCATTTCAGGACGTCTTCATAATTATTAATAGTAACACATGGGCTGTCTTTTGTTGTTGTTGGCTTAATAATGTTAGATTATCATTATTATTTATGCTTCAAATTGTATTTGATCAATTGTTATGTCATTATTTATTAATACCTTGCATTTTAAAACAGGATTATCATTAAATATTGGTGAAATATTCCCTAATTGATGTAAACAATAATAAAAATACCTGATTAAAGCTTTCCATATTAAATTAAAATTCAACAACATTTATTATTACAGTACATGATGAAATGATATTGATAATGATGTGTTGACAGTTGCATAAATAATGTTTTGTTATATATTTTTTTCCCAATAGGTTACCATTATGGCATATTCACATGTGAGAGCTGCAAAGGATTTTTCAAACGTACCGTGCAAAACAAGAAAACATTTGTGTGTCATCGGCATGGCGAGTGTGACATAAACATTTTCAACCGCAAGAAATGTCCCGCTTGCAGATTCGCTAAATGTGTTCAGTGTGGTATGAAGCTTGAAGGTGAGTTTGAGTAAACAACTAGTCTAGTTAACTAGTTTTTAGACACCAGCCAGGATATTTCCTGGTCATTACAAAGTGTTTGAACATGAGTGGATATTAGTGCTTTACGGTACACTAGCTCATTCATTCAATCAGAACTAAACTAGCAATTTAGCCATATATAATGCTATTTTAATGTAGCCCAGTTTTATTACTAAATTTTAGCCGAATGTTGTTTGCAAAATGTATTACATGTACATGATTCAACAGACATCTAGGCTTCCATTTTGTAACCAAATATATAATTTTGATGATTTTATATGCGATAATTAGTCTGTATTACTTCATTTACCACAATGATGTTTTGATCAGATCAGTCATTAACAATCGGAAGTTGTCTATTTTCTGTACGGATTTCACTCCAATGAAGTATATATGTCTACATATCAGGATCTATTTCACTCATGTATTCCATGATAATCAGAAAATTAAATACATCTGTATCGTTGTGTAGCGATACAGAGTCTAGCGATACGATACGTGAATCGGGAAAACTCTGTATCGTGGTGCACCAGTGAATTGTTGCAACCCTATTATTGGGTACCTGTTAGTAAAACCTGTTTTCATTTACTTTGATGCTATTCAAATTAAGGAACCTTAATTATGTACGTAACTAGTATTTTGCATTAATGTTACTTCCAGCTATTCGGGTGGATCGAACACGTGGAGGTCGAAGTTCATATGACGGTTGCTCCACACATTCCCGTATTTCTAAGGCCTCGCTGGGTGACAAAAAGATTAAGCGCCTGGTGTCGAGGCAGTCGGTACCACCCTCAGAGAACGTCAGCCACCTGGTGGCCATCTTGAACCACTCCACGCCACTGCAGAGTGGGGAAGGCGGGATGCATCAGGTGCCAGAGCTACTGACGGACATTATGAACTTGGAGCCGCTTTTGTCGGACGAAGACATTCCCCTGGACATGGTTCCAGAGGGCTTTGAAGACGACAACGACAGCTTGTATTCGTACCTCATGCAGCTCACCGAGCTACGACTCTACAAGCTGGTCCGATGGGCCAGAAACCTGCCACAGTTCGGAGCCATTTCGGTACGTGGCTGAAATTATATGTAACACTTTGCCAGATACTTCAGAATCCTCCAAACATCATCAATGATAATACCACAATGGGAATCAATGTAACTGGGTTTTTAAGCATGCATTGCAAGTTTGTAAAAGATTATTGGTTATTTGTGTTTACTCTTGACATGTTAGTTTTTTGTCCTACTTACAACATTCCTATTTTACATGTTACAGGGCTATAATTTCTAAATATATGCAGGGATCGAAATTAACTTTAAAATTTACTAGCCCGAATAATGATACAAATAACAAGATATCAATTTCACCGAGTCTATTAGGATACCTTTAGCATTAGGATACCTTTAGCATTGGGATACCTTTAGCATTGGGATACCTTTAGCATTGGGATAAATGGCCTGGGCTAGCAGACAAGTGTTAATTTCGTTTTCTATATATGCCTGACGTACAGGGGAAAGTTAAGTTGCACTAAAGCCAACCTATTTCTTTTTATTAAAAATGTAGCACCTTTAGTGCCTATTTGTAACTTGCCCTAACTAACCCTGAGCGCAAGTCTCTCAATATGCTAGTCTGGCACCCCATGTCAGATTGACACTTGACCACAGCCAATTACAAGCTGATTTTCATGTCTTGAGGGTAGATTACAAATTTATTACAAGTTTGATTTATTTGTTGGTGGATGTAGCTTGGGCATTTACAACAAACATAAATGAGAAATTTCTTAATGCAGAACTAGACTATAATTTGTAGGGGCTCACAGAACTGTTTGACTGGTGTGCTGGGGATCCTTTCATGAAGCCCTCTTATCCACTAAGATACCAGCGTTATCTTTGCCGATAGCTAATGCACTGCTAAGACAGTGCTATGGTCTCTTAGTAGGTAAGAAAGTTTTGTGAAAGGATACCATATTATATTGACATTCAGCCATGTACAGTAATGAGTGTTAAATCAGCCAATTGTTGTAATGTTGCAGACAGATGACCAGATCCTCCTACTCCAGAACTGCTGGTCAGACTTGCTGGCTCTGGGCGTCTGCTGGCGGTCGATAGCTACGCCTGGGGCACTGTCGCTGTCGGCTGGCAAGACCATCAACCTCCACCGCGCCATGGACCTGGGCTTCGGCGACGTGGTGGGCAGGATGATCTCGCTCTCCGAACACCTCCGACATCTGGAAGTGGACCAGTACGAATACGTGGCCATGAAAGTGCTTCTGCTCATATCGCCAGGTAGTCTCGTTTACTATACAGTTGCGTACATCACTGGTAGGAATCCGTTCCAGTGATGTGTGTAGGGAAACACAGTTTTATTACGTTCCATCCAAGATCAATATACATATCCCATCAGGAGAATAATGGATTATATAGTATGTAAACAAATTCATAACATCCCACTCCATATTGCATATAATTTAACACTCGCTTGAGACATTTCTCCCAACGCTAAAGGGCGAGTAGAAATTAGTTATTTGTAACACTATTCGGGTGAGTAAGTTTTAAAGTTAAGTTTCTGTCCATGCCAAGACAAATGGAATAACATCCTCAATAAAATTGTGCATTTCCGTACCATCATCAATGGGATCGATTCTTAACTGTGCCCAGTATGTGTACTTATCGAATCAAGCCTATTTGTGATTGCTTAGTAGTAGTGCTGCACAGTTATTGAATACCACAATTTAAAGAAAGTCTATATCTGAAGCTATTAAAGGCATACAATCATGGTTGATAGACCTAGATAATGACCAAACGAATTTCAGTCTGAGACTAATTACGTTTGATTTGTACCCCCCAAAGTTG
>JAUTBQ010007350.1:0-19722 GCA_032361185.1 Lepetodrilus ovalis
TTCTCCTTTGTACATATAGGTAACGGTAGAAATCCTATTTCTATAGGAGCGAATTGCCATGTCCGTGAGTTTACCCATATCGCCACAAGTGGTAGCGAGACTGGATCTGTCACGATCGGAGATACTTGCTATATCATGGCATATGCAGACATACGTACTGATGTCACTATTGAAGAGGCATGTATCATTACCAATAATGTCATAGTGAGCAAAGGAAGCCACTGCCAAAGCAAAGTGATCATCGGTGCCAAAGCAAGCATCGCAGAAAACTGTACTATAGGGACAGGAACTATGATCGGTGGGGTCTCAGCAGTGAAACATGATATTCCTCCCTACTGTTTGGTAGAGGGCTACCCAAATGCTACGATCAGAGGTTTGAACCTGGTAGGCATGCGAAGAGGCTTTCAGGATCGAAAAAGTATCCGTAGTGTGAAGCAGGTCTTTATGCAGCTTAAAAAAGTGGATTTTGACCAAGAGAGTGCTACTGCACTACTCCCAGAGACCAAAGATCTACATGCACAGACATTTGTACGCTTTGTTGCTACACATCCTATCAGTAGATGACCACCCTGTTTCGTCCATTGAGTTTCGCTCTATAGAGTGCCTCATCTGCTTTTCTGAAAAGATATACATCATCCTGTTTTTTGGCAGCAACGCCAAAACTACATGTCAAAGAAATATTTGTACTAAAGGTATAAACTTCGATCATTTTTCTCAAATTTTCTGCCAAGATCCGAGCCCCCTCAATATCTGTATCCGGTAAGAGGATCACAAACTCTTCTCCTCCCCATCTGGCAAAAAGATCATTGGTGCGTATTTTACTTTTGATCAGATGCGTGAGCCCCACCAACACTTCATCTCCAACCATATGTCCATAACGATCATTCACCTGCTTAAAGTGATCAATATCCATCAGGATCATACTCAGTTCTGACTTCTCTGAATTTGATCTCTTCAACTCTATATCCAATTGCTTATTGAACATGGTACGGTTGTATATCTGTGTCAGCTCATCCATATAGATCTGCTTTTGATACAGTTTTTTCTCCTCTTCCATTTTGGTGATCTCTGAGAGGGAGATGATCGTATGCTTACTCTCAGCAGAATAGGTTACATCAACCACATAGGTGTTGATCACCTCTTCCCCGGGAGCCCATAATGCAATAATTCTTTTGTGAGGCGGCAATAATTGTATCTCGGTGATCCAGTGTCTACCCTCTATATCTGAGGGGTAGAAGTACTCTTCCTGCTTCACCATTCTACTGCTTAGCATTTTATTTTTTTTGATTGCTTCCTCAATACTCTCTTCACCCCAAAACACTAAGGCTTTATCATTCAAAAAGAGCAACTCAAAATCCTCATTAAGTACTGCCAACATACTTCCCTGTAGATGTGCTATCTCATTCATAATAATTTTTTGAGTCTCATGTTCTCTTTTAAATACGATATGTTCACTAATTTTTTTAATCTTATTATCAAGTAATTTGAGGTCTAACGGTTTGAGTAAGTATCCATCCACTTGCAATTCTATTGCCTCTAAGAAAAAGGAGCTATCACTATGTGCTGTAGTGAGTATAATAGCTTGATCCGGATCAGACTCTTTGATCCGTTTAATCATCTCTATCCCTGTCATTTTAGGCATTTTAATATCTGAAATTACAATATCAGGACGATACTTCTTATATAATGCCAACCCCTCTTCTCCATTTTTACCTATATACAAACCTTTATCTGTATATCGACTGAGAAACTGCTCAAGCTCTTCGCGTATGGTGACTTCATCTTCTACAAACAATATCGTATTATTTTTCATGCTGAGCCTCATTAAAATCAAGAAGTACTACTGTACCATCACCCTTTGAGTAAGCACTGATATTGCCTCCCATCTTCTCTTCTATGATAATCTTTGACATATAAAGCCCCACACCAATCCCCTCTTTTTTGGTAGTAAAATAAGAATCAAATACTTTACCTACAATCTCATCGGCAATACCGCCTCCATTATCCATAAAGACTACAATTCTGTCTTCCAAGTATACCTCGATACCTCTTTCACTTCCCCCATGCTCCAATAATGCATCTTTGGCATTACTGATAAGATTGAGGATCACTTGTTGCAATTCACTTCTAAAACCATGTATTTTAAAATCGTCCCCCGTAACCACGAAAGAGATATTATATTTTTCCAGATAAAGAGACTGCATATAAAAGGTTGCTTCTATACTCTCCTTGACACTAAAGTCCTCTTTGACTTTGTCTACCTTAAAAAAACCACTGAAATCATCTATCGTCTGACTCATGAACTTAATGGTCTTGATGTTTTTATCGATATAGGTATTGACAAAGTCCTGATTCACCAAGCCATCCTTATAATGATATTCTAGATTCTGTACACTCAATCCTAGAGCATTGAGTGGCTGTCTCCATTGGTGTGCGATCACCCCTATCATCTCTCCCATGGCTGCAAATTTAGTTTGCTCTTGTATAAATTGGTACTGAATAAAGTTTTCATCAACTTTCTTCTTGATCTCTTTTTGCAGGTTTTTATTGGCACCTCTCAAAATATTCTGACGATACATCAGTAAAAGCATGATCATCAATACTATAGCAGCAGGATACAGTAAATATCTATAGTCATATGATTCAAGCAATTTATTATTGACCCATTTACTATAGATATGATTTTGCTGCTCTTGTGTGATCTCCTGTAATGCCCTGTTGAGAAGTTGAAGTAGCACTTTATCTTTACGGTTCACTGCAATAGAAAGTCGATATCTCATATCTGTATAGCCTGCAATTTTTAGGTTCTTCAAAGCGTACTTATTAATAAAGTGGGATGCTGCCGGTAGCGTTGCAATAGTACAATAGGCTTCACCGGAGGAGACTTTTTTTAAGGAGTCCATATAGTCCTTTGTCTCTATGATATGCATATGCGGGTAGAGTATCTTGAGCTTCGCTATAAGTCCTGAGCCTTTTTTTCTGGCAATTACTTTATCGGCAACCTCATCCAGACTATCAATAAAAGGTTCATCGATTTTTGTAATGATCGCAAGTTTATACACCAAATACGGTGTGGTAAAGTTTGCATAGGTTTTTCTGTTTTCTGTTGCGATCGCAGCCGGGAGAATGTCACATTTCCCCTCTCTTAAAAATGATTGAGACTGGGACCAGCTCTTCGTAGGCACTGTTTTAAAAAGTACATTAAGCTTCTTTTCGAGGATCGCCAATGTATCGATAGCAATCCCCTGCATCTGGCTCATATCACCACCCTTTGCAAATTCTATAGGTGCCCAATCAGGGTTATTACACATAGTGATCACTCTTTGCTTTTTAAATGGCTTCACATGGCTTTGTATCTGATGCTCAATCTTTTTACCTTCAATGCTTCCAATCCATTTCTTCATGAGGGCAGTAAGTTCATCTTCACTGATACTGTACATCGCTTTTTGCAAGATATCTCTCAACAGCTTCAGATGAGGAGCTGTGGCAATGCTCAAACCCACAGTCAGACGTTTATCAGGTATCAACTCAGCATAAGAAAGTGTCATATTATTCTCTCTCATAAGGTTATTAATAATACTATAGCTACCTACTGTAGCATTACTGCTACCCTCTTTTACTGATTGTATACATGCTAATGTAGACCTTTTTCTGATAAGCATGATCTCTGGATGATAGGCCTCCAAAAAGTGTTCAATATAAAAATCTTTAGGGACACATACCGTTTTACTCTCCAGTGCATGTAATGTATTCAGGGAAGGGGTATTACTGAAGATCGCTTTCATTGTAGCTGCATAAGGTTCTGTGAAATGTAAGTGTTTTTCTCGATCAGGCGTTCTCATAATATTGAGCATCACATCCAACTCATCATTTTGGATCAATGTCATAAATTCACTCCACTCATAGCCGCTGACATACTTTACTCTTAGACCTAATTTTGTAGCCAAAAGATTCATGTAGTCAATGGACAGACCTTTGGCTTGTCCCTGCTCATTAAAATTATAAGGAGGGTATTTCTTTTCATTGTGTACTGTGATCACGGGATGCTTTTGTAGAAATGCTTTTTCGTTGTCATTTAAAAGAATAGCTGATTTTGAGTAGAGTGCCGTTGCTATTAGAGAGAGTAATAAAATAGATTTGAATATTTGTCTACACTGTTTTTGCAAAGTGATCCCCCCGGTTTATTTGCGGTAATTCTATCAAAAAAAAGTCAAATTTAAATCCTCTCAGGCATCTCGTTTTTGAAAGCGATCTCTTCTGCTTTTGAAAGTAGTTCCAAGGCACCATCTGCAATCATCTGTTCTGCCATCTCTATTCCCATTTTTTGGGACTTTTCTATTTTTGACATAGACTCTTTTTGTAGTATGTGTGTACCGTTCGGATAACCAAGCATCGCCCTTAACTCTATGGTTTGACCCTTGACTCTTGCATTGACCGCAACAGGTGCGGAACATCCTGCCCCTATCTTGGAGACAAAGTCTCTCTCTATCGTAGCACAGAGTTGACTCTCTTCATTGTTGAGACACATAGCGATCTCTCTGATTTTCTCATTGCTGCTGACGATCTCTATACCCAGTGCTGCCTGTCCCATCGGAGGAATCATAAAATCCAACTTTTGAACATAAGGAATATCTTTGAGCAGGTCCAGTCTATACAATCCTATATAGGCAAGAATAATAGCATCATACTGTCCCTCTGAAAGTTTTCTAAGCCTTGTGTTGACATTGCCCCTGAGATCTTTGACCCTAAGGTCCGGTCTTTTTTGTAAAATCTGCATTCTTCTTCTGAGGCTTGTTGTGCCGATAACAGCACCTTGCGGGAGATCCTCGAGAGAGGTATAGGTGTGTGAAAGAAAGACATCACTCTGATCCTGACGCTGCGTGATCGCACAGAGCTCCAAGCCCTCAGGGATATACGTAGGTACATCTTTGAGGGAGTGTACTGCCAGATCAGCATTGCCTGCCAACATCTCATCTTCGAGCTCTTTGGTGAAGTGTCCCTTCCCGCCTACAAGTGCCAGAGGACGATCCAGTATCTTATCCCCTTTACTGGTGATCTCATTGAGCTCCACGATGATACCTGGAAAATCCTTTTCGATCCTCGCTTTGATATGATATGCCTGCCAAAGTGCCAGTTGACTGGCACGTGTTGCAATAACGATCTTCTCCACGTTCTACACCCTTACTTTATAAATTGTTTATACTTTTCTCTGCTCTCATCAAATTCACCATCAAAATAAACAGTCGGTGTACCACGTACCATCATTTTAATGGCTTCATCCATATCTTTTTTAACTGCCTCTTTGATCTCTTTTTTGGCAATTGCCTCTTTGCTTACTTCTATATTGAGTTGCTTTTTAAGTGCTGCTAGAATTTTCTCTTCATTTTTCTCTCTTGCACCAATTTTGAGGCCATAGACTTTCATCGCCAGATCAGTTTTACCTTCTTTTTGAAGTACTTCCATCACTCTGGTTAATGGCTCAGAGACAGGATGTAGCCTCAACAATGGCATATGATAATAATACAGTACCACATCGCCTTTTTTCTCTTTAAATGCTTTGAGCACTTGAGGTACATACTCTATACAAAAAGGGCACTGGGGATCTGAGAAGATAACCATTTTATGCTTGGCATCTTTATCTCCTGCAATAAGATGTTCCTTATTGTAATAACTCTCCGGCATACTTGGCTTGATCACTCTTTGATAGTCGGTACCTTTGTTCGCGTCCATGAGAGCCATCGTAGCCAATCCACTCTTCTCATCAACAAAGATCGTCATAGGCTCCTTGATGTCTTTTCCTTTAAAGGTGAGGTTCACCATCACAAGATACGCATTCCAATCGTTATCTCCAGGGATTTTCTTTGTGCTTACTGTTTCTATATTTTTTACTTTGACCTGTGGATTCTTGACCACATTCTTTTTCACAAACTTCTCTATATCAAATGCACCTGCACTCAACATACATGTAGCTGCTAAGCTACTCATCAATAATTTCGACATCAATGACATCACTGTCTCCTTTGGTTTGTATATCGTTTCTTGGTTGTTCCGGTCTCATTTTAGCCAACAATTGTAAATAGAGTGTATAGAGAAGCATCAGCACACCCACGACATCCGTGATCACTCCGGGAATGATCAGCATGATCGATCCCATGAGATAGGACATACTGGCATTGTTCGCACTTCTGAGATCCAGCTTTCCCATCTGCATGGACATCATATTGCCCATAAATGTATAGGGAGAGAGGCGTAACAACGTACTCCCTGCAATCATCGTCAGCAGTATCCAGAGTACACTCGGCATAAACCCTATCATGTCCCCTACTTTCATGGAGATGAATAGCTCCAAAAAAAAGAGAGGTATAATACCTACTATCATCAGAGCCTCCTCAGTACCTCATCCAGTATTTTGTCACTCTCAATCTCCTCTTTTTCCAATCCATTACGGCTGATGATCTCTACTTTTCCTTCAGCAAGGTTTTTCCCAATCACTACAGCCAGTGGAATACCGATGAGTTCAAAGTCTTTCATTTTGAAACCATAACGCTCTTTTCGGTCATCCAAGAGTACCTCAATACCCTCTGCTTGGAGTGCCGCATAGAGTTTTTCACCTGCCTCTTTCTCCTCATCTTTTTTGATATTGGAGATAATGATCTGTACAGCAAATGGTGCAGAGGCTTTCGTCCAGATACACCCTTTGTCATCATGATGCTGCTCGATAATCGCTGCCAAAAGACGGCTGATCCCGATCCCATAGGTACCCATGACAAAGGGCTTGGACTTGCCATTTTCATCGAGAAACTCTGCTTTGAGTGGCGCACTATACTGTGTACCCAGCTGAAAGATATGACCTACTTCGATCCCTTTGGTATGTTTGAGTTTTCCACTACATCGAGGACACCCATCTCCTGCCTGTACTGCCACGAGATCATGATACTCAGCCTCTACACCACGCAGGTCAAACCCTACAAAGTGATAATCCTCTTCATTGGCACCACAGATGAGGCTCCTTCCCTCTCTGAGTCCTTCATCATAGATAATCGTGATCTCCTCAGAGAGCTTATGTGGACCCATAAATCCAGGTACCAACCCCTCTGCTATCAACTCCTCTTCACTCAACGCTAGCAACTCATTGGCATTGACAGCATTGCACGCTTTGGTCTCTTCGAGTGTATCACTGCCACGCAAGGCAAAAAGTACACACTTTGTCACGCCCTCATCATAGAGGGCTTTCATCGCTACTGTCTTGACCAGATAATAAGGATCTACATGGAAAAAAGCACTCAGATCCTCAATGGTTTTGACTCCCTCAGTACGAAACTTACTCGACATACTGATTTCAGGTGCTTCCACTTCACATACGACTGCGGCACGCTTGGCTGCTTCAATATTGGCACCATAGTCACAACTATCACAGACGACGATCGTATCTTCCCCACTGTCAGCGATCACCATAAACTCTTTGCTTCCACTGCCACCGATTGCTCCACTGTCTGCTTCTACAATACGGTAATCCAGTC
This sequence comes from Lepetodrilus ovalis, assembly GCA_032361185.1. Taxonomy (NCBI): domain Eukaryota; kingdom Metazoa; phylum Mollusca; class Gastropoda; order Lepetellida; family Lepetodrilidae; genus Lepetodrilus; species Lepetodrilus ovalis. The sequence continues at coordinate 7,521 of JAUTBQ010007350.1, forward strand.
CCAATCGCTCAAAGATACGGCTGTAGGTTTTTTCCATCAGGTCAAAGTCTGCTCTCATCCCCTCCTCATCTGCTGCAAAACTATAGCCATCTTTCATCAAGAACTCTCGCCCTCGCATCAGTCCAAATCTCGGCCTGATCTCATCACGGAACTTGGTCTTGATCTGATAGAGGTTGATCGGCAGTTGTTTATAGCTTTTTACAGTCTGACGTACGAGATTGACCATCATCTCCTCATGGGTAGGCCCCAGAACAAAATCATTGCTCTTGCGATCTTTGAGTCTGAGAAGCTCTTTACCATACTTCTCAAACCTGCCACTCTCTCTCCAGAGTGCCGCAGGTGTTACAAAGGCCAGATCCACCTCTTGGCAGCCTGCCTTGTCCAGCTCCTCTTTGGCCACTTGTCTGACATTATCCAGTACCCGTTTACCTAGAGGCAAAAAGTTATACAGCCCACTTCCCACGCTCTGGATAAATCCTGCTCTTGTTAGGTAGATATGGCTGGGAAGTACCGCATCACTGGGTGCCTCTTTGGTCGTAGGGATCAATAGTTGGGTAAATCTCATTTGTTCTCTCCTTTGAGTCGCTTCATCATCTCCGGTGATGGTCTTTGGGATGGTTTTGCTTTATACTGTTTGGGATTAGAATCATCTGTCTCTATCTCAAATACTTTTTTGAAAGCATTGACTGCTGCCTGTCCATCATTTTGTTTTGCCATCTCTCTGAGATTCTTTGTCGGCATATGCAGATACTTGTCAAACACCTGTGTGATCATCCGCTTGGCATTGTCACTGAACTGCTCGGGGAGATAGCCCTTTTTGACAGATCTCGCTACCTCTCCTTCGATCACTTCATCGATCGAAAGTCGCATCCCTTTGATCAGTGGTTCTATCGTCAGTGCCTGAAGCCAGAGATAGAACTCACGCGTATAGTGCTCTACCACTTCTGATGCCTTGAGTGCCTGCTCTTCTCTCATCGCATGATTACTCTTGGAGATCTCCTGGAGATCGTCGATACGGTAGATCTTGATATTCTCCTCTTCCATCTCCTCTATATCTCTGGGGATTGCCATATCAAACCAAAGTCTATCTGCTTCATTGTACTCTACGATACTGTTGATGATGATAGGTTCTGGAGAGGAGGTAGCGGTGAAAAGCAGTCTGTAGCGGTTGATCAAGCGATGGAGACGCTCCATGTCCACTACTTTGACATTTTCACTGCCCAGCTCTGCTGCCAGCTTTTCAGCATTGGCTCGGGTACGTGAAAGTAACAACACATCGGCATCTGCACGCAGCAGATGCTTGGCTGCCAGTCTTCCCATCTCTCCACTGCCCACGACTACGCCTGTCATCCCTGCCAGAGAACCATTCATATCTGCCTTTGCCTGTGCTACTGCCACCGAAGCGATAGAGATAGGATTCTGTGAAATGTTGGTCGCATTTCGCACCTCCGCAGCACACTTGACTGCATAGCTGATCACACGATTCAGCTCTTTACCTGCCGTACCATTCTCAAAGGAGAGCCTAAAGGCATCCTTGACCTGTCCGGTGATCTGTGCCTCTCCGATGACCAATGAATCCAAAGAAGAGACCACAGAAAACACATGGGTGATCGCTGCCTCATCCTCCAGATTGAGTACCGCTTTTTCCAGCGCATAGAAATCAGCTCCGGTCGTCTTGCTCAGTAGTCCCAGAACGGTATGGTAGGTAGAGAAGTTATCTTTGGTTGCGGCTACGATCTCGATACGGTTACAGGTATTGACAATATAGGCTTCCAAAACAAAATCAAAACTGGTCAAAAGATTGAGATACTCTCTGATCGCATCGTCATTTTTGAAAGCGATCTGCTCTCTGGTATCCAGATCACATTTTTTATAGTTGAAACTCACCACTTGGTAATTCATCAGAAACTCCTTTCTATCATCGCTTTGGCGATCTCTTCCAGTGAGTGTTCACCCGCTTTCTGCATGAGTGTGATCGCTTCATCGATCAACACTCTCGCCTCTGCAAAGCATCGCTCTATGATCCCATGCTCTTTCATCTTGGCAGCGATCCACTGCTGATCAGTAGGCATGAGTACCCTTGCATGCAGTGCCATGAGTCGTACCTGCTCTTCCACACCCAATACTTCATAAAGGTAGATAAATGGCAAGGTTGCTTTGCCCTCTTCATAGTCATGCATCGCAGGTTTACCCAACTGCTCTGCTGTCTGTGTCACATCCAGTAGATCATCGATCATCTGAAAAGCGATCCCGAGATTACGTCCATAGGTACGGTATACCTCGCGAGGCTTACCCGCCAGTAATGCAGCTGCTTCTGCACTGGCTTCCATGAGTGAAGCAGTCTTCTGGTAAATCATTTTCAGATACTTTGCTTTGTCATGATTGAAATGCTCCGAGAGTAGTACATCATTACGCTCTCCCAGACTCAACTGTACGACTGCATTGGAGATCACTTTGGCAACCTCTTTGTCGATATCATTGAGCTCAAAGAAGCCTTTTGAGTAAAGTACATCTCCTAACATGATCGCTGTTTTGTTCCCATAGATCGCATTGAGTGAAGCTTTCCCACGACGGGTAAAGGCATCATCGATCACATCATCATGCAGCAGGCTCGCTGCATGGATCATCTCTACGATCGCTGCTGTTTTCACTACTGTCAGGCTATTACCTGCGATCTTGAGGATCAGTTTAGCCCGCAACCTCTTCCCATGCGGAAGTTTCGCATACAGTGCTGCCGCATCTTTATCATCCAGATCAGCGATAAATTGTACGATCTTTCTCTCTACAGCCTCTATCATAGCCTACTCACACTGTGTAACAATATTGCCTACCAACTCGATAAAAAGACTGTTGGTTCTATCCTCAAGCTCTTTGTCTACGACCATGCTTTTGAGCAGTCTTTCATGCTCCTCTTCCAGTCCTTTCTCTTCAAACATCTTTTCCGCTATCGCTAGTCTCTGAAGCATCTTCTCCAGCTCCATCTCTACGATATTCTGGTTGGCAGTTTTTGCGATAGAAAAGTAGTTGTCCTTGGGAGTCGTCATCATAAAATCATCATCATCAAACAGTTGCATTATTTTTCCTAATTTTTATAAAATCTACAGAGAGGGTTTTAGTATGATGCGACAAATCTTGCACCCAACCCACAAAGTGGGCGCTTGCGTTTGCATGATGCAGGAGTATCATACTAAATCCCTCTCCTTTAAAGGCAATTATTATATCGAAAATGGCTTTGGAGGTGGTTTTAATCATATCTTTTATACAATACGATTTCAATTTTATAGTGATTATAAGGATAGATTATGCTTAGACGCATTACTTCATTTCTACTTCTCTTCTCTTTTCTCATCATGGTCATTAGTGGGATCGCTGAGTTCATCTCCCCTTTTGGTAGACTTGCCATGATGCTGCACTGGGAGATGCTGGGACTGGACAAGATGCGTTGGCAGGCACTGCACATCATCTTCATGATCGTATTTAGTGTGGCTGGACTCCTGCATATCTGGCTCAATCTCAAAGCGATCAAACTCTATCTCAAAAACCGCTCTAAAAAAATGGTCATCTTCACCAAAGAGATGAGCATCGCCCTACTCATCACAGCAGGGCTCTTCTATGGTACCGTAGTCAAATACCCTCCACTGGAGACCTTTGTCAAGATGAACAAAAGCTTCAATGACTACTGGATGCAAGAGTTTAAAGAGAAGCGATTAAAGCAGATAAGACAAACAAGGAGATAATTTAAACTCTTTTGGGTATAACTTCACAAGCAAAATGATAAAATTTTAGGAGTAGGCATGCGACTTCTCTCACTGGTAACCTTACTATGGGCATTCTCTTTTTCTTTGATCGGCGTCTACCTGGCTGGTAAACTGGACAGTTACTTTGCGGTACTGATCCGTGTGGCACTCGCTTCGCTCATATTCCTCCCTTTTACCAATTTTAAACTCCCCAACAAATACAAACTGCAGATCATGGGGATAGGCGTTATTCAGATCGGGATGATGTATATCTTTTTCTACAAATCCTTTCTCTTTCTTTCGGTTCCTGAGGTACTGCTCTTTACGATCTTTACCCCACTCTATGTGACCATCATCTATGATCTTCTCAAAGGCACATTCAATCCTCTCTATATCCTCACTGCCGGTATCGCCGTAGCAGGTGCCTATGTGATCAAATCTTCTCAGATCAATGAGGGATTTTTTACAGGCTTTCTGATGGTACAGGGAGCCAATATCTGCTTTGCACTGGGGCAGGTACTCTATAAGAAACTACTGGAGAACAAAGAGCTAAAAGAGATCAAACAGTCTACGATCTTCGGCTACTTCCACTTTGGAGCACTGGCGATCTCAACAGCAGCCTTTCTGCTCTTTGGTAACAGTGCCAAGATCACGCCGGATGCTACACAGTGGACAGTACTGATCTGGCTGGGTGTGGTCGCTTCGGGTCTGGGCTACTTCCTCTGGAACAGAGGAGCTACACAGGTAGATGCCGGGGTCTTGGCAATCATGAACAATGCTGTCGTCCCTCTGGGACTCATTGTCAATCTCCTGCTCTGGGGTAAAGAGATCAACTATACCAACCTGCTGCTAGGTGGAGGACTCATCCTTCTGGCACTATACATCCATACACTTATCGTAGATAGAAAGCAAAAGACTGACCTGGCTCTCTAAGCCCCTCCTGATTCCCTCGCCCTAACCAACACTCAGCAAACACTTCTGCGTCATACTTCGACATATCAGGTCTCCATCGAGACCTTGTCAAAGGAGAACAGATGAAAACCTTACTCTTTAGTTGTCTCGTAATGGTACTAGGTTTATGTAGTGGTTGTGACAGTGAGTATCATACACCAAGAACTGTCATCATCGATCAAATAGAAGATCCTCTCATGGAGTTGGAGGCCGTAGTAGGCAGAGAGATCGTAGATCAAATGCGACACAACCAGGCTAGTCTCGGTCAAAAAACCCCATACAAACACTGTATCAGAAATATCTCTACAGCACACTACAATAAACTACAAAAAGCAATGGTAGATAAGAAAACCCATACAGGTATCACACAAATGGTAGCAGTAGAGACATGTCCTCTCCATGCAACAGCACAATGCGTCAAAATAGCCTCAGCTGACTACTACTACAGTATCTCAAACCAGCTACTGGAATCACTCAAACAAAAGTGCGAAGTAGATGGTACATGGTTTGCCTTTACCAACAAACACTTGGCAAACACTTCTGTGTCATACTCTGGCTATGGGTTTTCAGATGGAAACCAAAATTAACAAAAGGATCTACCATGAAACGCTTCACTGGCAAACTTATTCAGACCGCTCTGCTCACTTCTGGGATTTTTCTCTTCTCCGCCTGTGGGAACAGTACAGGTGATGGAATAGGAGGGATCGATATGGCTGATTATTTGCCTACACACACTATGTCAAAAGAGTACTTTATCACCGATAGTGATACGCCGGATGCTGTCAAGGAACATACGATAAGGGTTGGTGAAATCGACGGGAACAGAGTGATTTCCACCTTTGATGATACTGGCGTTCTCCTCCTAAGCCAAACAAAAATCACTGATATCAATATCACTACCACCAACTATATACCGCTCCTTGCGTCTGAGACCTCTGACAGGTATTTGGATATAGGTGATCTGGCATTTAAGGTGATCTTTACCCCCTGTTATGTAGATAGTCTGATAAACACCTTCACAAAAGAGGGCCATACCTACACCGGAGATATAATGAAGGTCCGATGTGAACGTACTGCAGAAGATATCTCTTACACCTATCTTATGAAGGATATCGGGATGATCGCACAGATCGATGATGACTGTATATCCGTAGATGGAACACGCGTAGAGAGCAGCCATATCGATACCTGCCCTGCTGACAGAATACGCTATCGCTATAGATTTCTCAATAGATAAGTAGAAATACACTTACTGATTATGCTATACTTTTTAGAACATATCACGGCAAGGAGCACAGATGCATAAGATACTTATCTTAGAAGATGACCTGCATCTGCGTGCCACACTTGAAGAGGAGCTCACCGCTGAGGGCTTTGATATCACTGGTACAGACAGCTCTGATAGTGTACTGGACCTGACGTTTGAGCAGCGATTTGACCTCTATCTGTTTGACGTGAATGTCATAGGTATGGATGGGTTTTCACTACTACAGGCACTACGGGAAAGCGGAGACCAGACCCCTACGATCTTTCTCACTTCCAAAAACAAAACCACCGATGTGATCGAAGGGTTTGGCGTAGGTGCCAGTGACTACCTACGTAAACCCTTTGAGATGGAGGAGCTTATCGTCCGTATCCTACGCTTTCTTTTGACTAAAAAAGAGTATTTTATTTCAGAAGATATTTGCTACTACCCAGAAACCTACCAGATACAACATAATGGTGAGAAGATCACCCTCAAACAAAAAGAGGGGCAGATACTGGAGTATTTTCTCAATCACAGCGGAGAGATCATCTCAAAAGAGAAGATACTGGAAGATATCTATGAAGGAGAGTACATCACTGACTCTACTTTCCGAGGCTATATCAACAAGATCAAATCTGCCATAGGCACAGCGTATCTACGCAATATTCGAGGGGAAGGGTATATCCTTGAAACAGTATGAAAAAAGTGCACTGATCCGATTCTTCCTCCTGCTCTTTAGTGCATTTATGCTTATGTTTCTACTCATTGCTGTACTCTACTACTTTCAGGAGTATACTCAGCTGAGCAAAGAGTTGGCACTCAATGCACAGCTTGAGTATATCGAGTGCATGAAGCTGGAGTTGGGAGATTGCGATGTACCAAAAGCAGCACTTCAACCAGATATGCGTGGGATCTATCAAAATATTTTTACTGTTTTAGGTTTACTGCTCTTACTGGTCATTCCTATCACACTGTGGCTCTCTTTTTTCTCCGTAAAGCCTGTACGCAAAGCTTCTACCATGATAGACAACTTCATCGCCAATATCGTGCATGACATCAATACACCCATCAGCACGATCATGCTCAATAGCAAGTCATTGATCAAACATACCACTGAGCCCTCAGCCAAATATGACCGTATCCTTGCATCAGGTAAGCAATTGCAGGATATGCAGCATGATCTTCTCGCCCTTGCTGATGAGAAGATAGTGCTTGAACGTCATGAAGTGGCACTTAAAGCGATGTGTGAAGAGATCATAGAAGATTTCAGACTCACATACCCTAAACAGACTTTTGAAGTGACACTAAATGAGCAGATGGTCTATGTCAATCAAGTCGATATGAGAAGAATCATACAAAATCTTATCTCAAATGCGGTAAAATATAACCGTAACAGCCACCCCATCAAACTCTACAACAGTGTAGAGCGATTGATCATAGAGGATCAGGGGAAAGGCATGAAGCATCCAGAAAAGGTATTTGACAAGAACTATAGAGAGGATTATACGATCCAAGGCAACGGCATAGGGCTAGCTTCTGTGTTGGCGATGCTGACACGAAACGGTATCGAGGTCACCGTCTCCAGTCAGATCGATCAAGGAACGACAATACAACTAGACTTTACACATACATTTACAAAGGACCACCGATGATCAAACCTATTCTCCTGTCACTGCTTCTCTCCATCAGCATACTGGCAGCCACCGCTCCGATGACAGAGCAAGAGGCCCGTCCACTCTTTCAACAGATCAAAAAATCTGAATACCGTTGGGTACTGGCCCAATGGAGAAAAGAGATGAAGATAAAGACACGTAGTCGATCCTCTTCACGCAGAGCAGGAACAGACAAGACACCCTACAATGATCCGCTCCGAACCATCGTAGATCCACAGGTACCAAACTACCCACCCGTTGATCCCATCACCCTACCGAATCGGGAGTATTGATCATGAGATATTTACTTACTCTGATTTTACTGACAAACTTTCTCTCCGCTGAAGAGAACAAGCTCTCATTACAATACACTTCACTCTCCTACAAAAACTCTCCCAACAATCACTTCTACTCCCTCTATCTCGATATGGAAGAGGTATATACCTTTATGGAAGGAGATCTGGAACTACGTCTTGGGATCAATGCCTTGGGAGTGCTCGGAAAAAGTGATGATTTTTACCTTTTTGATACGGTCTCCAAAAGTAAAGTAGCCGTCAAAAGTCTCTCACTTGACTACTACCCTAGTGATCAAGTTCTTTTGAGCCTGGGAAGACAATCTCTGGATATCAACCTGCTCCGTGGTAGTTTTGATGGACTGTTGGTAGCAGCTACTGTAGATGATTTCTCACTGAAAGCATTCTATTTCGAGCATTACAGCACCCTCTATCCTACCTATTATAAAAGTGCTGATTTTGATAAACTTTATGGTCTTAATTTCCAGTATTCAGGTAAGATATTTGAAAGTGAACTCAGCTATTTTACCTACTATGGACATACTGTGCAAAATGTATATATGGCAGTACATCCAGGAAACGTTACACTCGGAGCAGAGTATCTGGCATTTACTTCTGATCTTCTACATGATGAGAAAGCCTATAAACTTCATCTGGGGTATCAGTATGAAAATTTTTATGCCGAGATGGGATACTACCATGTGTATGAAGGTACCCTGAGAAATATCTTTGCTGTAGGTGGCAGTGAGTTCCAAAACTATCGCTTGCACGGATTTCTGGATCAAACCAATGCAAAAAACATCTATCTGGATCTACAATATAAGCAGAACGATTTCTCAGCCAGTCTGCACTTTGGGCGTACAGAGTTTGAAATGTCTTATGATCCTACACAGACCTATACAGGTAAAGAGCTTGGTATCAGCCTCTCTAAACGCTATGATGACTTCACCGTCTCTGCCTCCCTTTTGACCCAAAAAAGTGATCAGCCCTGGGATACAGGTGAGCGTACCACATGGGTACAGACACAATTAACATATAGGTTTTAATCATGAAAAAAATACTCTTTTTAGGACTGGCTGTCGTACTACTCTATGCTGCAATGAACCATAAATTCCTACTGGCAATGGCCTATCTGCATGACTCTGATCCCAGCAATGACCGCACAGCTATCGCCCTGCTGGAAGATGCCAAACGCAATAACAATGATGTCAAATCTGCTTTTCTACTAGGATACTACTATAAAACCAAAAAATACCATGCGATCAACCACAGTAAATCACATCAAAACTACCTCTATGCCGCCAAAAGAGGGGATAAAGAGGCAAAAATGCTTGTGGCATGGAATTTTTATAAAGGGCTAGGATGTAAAAAAAGTATACCTAGGTCCAAAAAGCTTCTTACTGAGCTTGCCATCGGAGGTAATGACAAAGCTAAAGAGATACTCAAATTTGTGATGCGACACTAGAGAGACATCCCATTACTCTGTGAGTACAGGGATAGATTTGGCTTCCTTGTCAGCCATCGCTACCAAGAGAAGCTCTCCCTTCTTATTTACTCTGAACTCTCCATATTTTGCATTTTCATATCGCTTTGCTGTCCCTTCTTCAAAAAAGTAGGCATTGGTGGCAAACTTCACAGCCCCACCCCGCACACGATACTCCATCAACACTTCATGCTCTTTTAAAGGCTCTCCTTGATAAAGGTGCATAAAAGAAGCCACATGCTTTTCATCTAAATGTACTACAACATAACCATCTGTGGCATCCACATTATGCTGCCAGCTTTTGTACTCTTTTTGTTTGGGTAATATGTCATAGATCTTTTCTGCCAATGCAAAACGTAATGCCATATAGTCTCCTTGCATCAGAGAGCGGGGATCGACAGGTGCCAGTTTGAGAAAGACAACCATACCCTTTTTGATATGCTGCTCTTTTTGATAAATAGACCAATTCACTAAAGCCAAAACAAGAACAAGCGAGATAAAAACAATCTTTTTATACATTTGAGATCCTTCTTTTAAGCACATACTTCATGAGAAAACGGCTGATGAGCAGGCCTATGCCAAGGATTGCCAATAGTCCTGATTTTGCCATCAGTGTCTCTCCGGTATAGTAGTAATAGTATGAGAGAAAAGCAAAAGAGCTAAATATACCTAATCCGATCAACAGGCGATGTGAATGGGCAAATCCGATCAGCAATAGTATCACACCCAAAACCAAACCATTGACCTCAAGAGAAAGCAATCCCAATGCAACAATCGCAGCAATAGAGAGATAAAGTACCTTTGTATTACCCAGATTTTGGTTCTCTTTTAGAATCTTCCAAAGTACATACGCCAAAGTCAAAAAGGTACCTATATGAAGTAACCAGACATTGAAAAGTGGTGACTTGTATGCATGTGACTGCCCATAAAGATAGTAAGGTACAGCTAAAAATGAATACTTCAACCACATCAATGCGGCAGTTTGTCCATAGGCAATAGCTTCTAGCTTTTTACTCTCGAACAGACTGAACTCATTCATCCATAACCACACAACCACAAAGGTCAAAAGAAGCATAGGGATAAAAGGCTCTCCAACATGATAGAAGAAGAAAGCAAAGGAGAGTGCCATAAATAGTGAGGTGAGCATACGATGCATATAGTTAGGGACAAACCACATCAAGAAAGCCTGAAAAAGAGCCATAATCAAATAGATACTCTGCTGCATACTTCCATTGAACATAAAAAAGAGAGAGAACATGATCATGGCCTGTCCTGCGATACTTAAAGCCAGGATAAAGTGCTCTAAAAAATCACTTTGCTTCTCCTTGAACATGGTATACGCAAAAAAGATCAGTCCGCCTCCTATCAAAGCCAAGATACTGGGATACCGTTCAATATCCACACCCAATATCAGTCCTAGCGTACCTCCAGTAAAGATCACTAAAAACAGTGCGCCAAACCAACCTGAGAGTGATAACAGGAGCTTGATATACCAGGGAGATGCCAGTTCCAATGTTGGTTTCTCTCCTGCTACCAGCTGTTTGCTAAGCAGTGTCTCCCATACACTCCTACTATTCTGTTTCATTTTCTGCCTCCTTCTGAAGAGACTTGAGCCACATGGCAAACCCTCCTCCAAGCCCCAGGATCACCAACCCTATAAAGAGTATGTATCCCAAACTGAAATCTCTCCAAGAAATAAGATGGATCAAGAAGTTTATCAGTATGATAGAGAAGGTTAGTGCAGCCAGAGCCAACATAAAAAGATCGATCTTTCTCACTCTATAAAGCATATATACAACAATAAGCCACACCACCCATACCAAGAGTGTCAAGCTAGAAGACTCTTCCCAGAAAAAACTCAATGCCAATGATGTGATCGCTGACATACTCACAAAACCAAGTAAGCGAATGGCCCATGTGTCATCAAGCCATATAAAGCGAGAAGAGAAGAATTCCCAAAGTGCCCAAGCTACAGTATTGAATGCAAAAAAGATCCATAAGAATGAGACTTCAGAATGAAAAGCAAATCCAAAAAACCCTCTAAATGCCTCTATATAAAGCAGGATAGAGACATTGATCAGGAAAATCCAAAGCATCCACAGTGCAGAAAAACGACTAGCCACTACCCAGGGTAAGATAAGAACAGCCCAATAGAAAAAGAGTTGCCATGGATCTGCTCCAGTTTGATAGGTCTGCCCCACCAGTGCCAAGAGCACCCCTAGTAGGATGGATGACACTGTCAGCAAGATTTTAGAGAGGAGGCTTTCCCTACCCAGATAGCCATACAGTGCTATGGTCAGGATGATACTCCCCTCCACCAAAGCAAACTTGCCAAAACGTCCAAATGCTGTCCAGTTATATGCGATGAAAAACATCATGGAAAATGCCAAAGCCAATCCTGAGAACCAGAGTAACAATCGATCTATAAAATCATGCCATGCTTTAGCTGTAGGGATCACACCTGCTTCATGGAGTGCTTTGGGGATATTTTCATTTTCAATATTCCTGTTTTCTATGAGTGCTATCATGGTATTACGTTTTGATGCTTGCATTCTTTTCCTTTTCAACACAGACACTTCAGAGAGAAGATGGCTATGCTTTTACGATACGATCACGCCTCCACCCAAGAGCCTCTCTCCCTCATAAAAGACAGCGAACTGTCCACGAGCCAGTCCAAAGACAGGTTCTTCCAGTGTTACCCATCCGCGACCATCTGCTATCGATACTCTGGCTGGGATAGCTTTGGTACGATAGCGTACTTTGAGATCACAGGCAAAATCTGTCTTCTCTTCAAAAAGATTGATCTGCTCTATGGCAAACTCCTGTTCAGAAAGCTTCTC
>JAUTBQ010007461.1:0-19719 GCA_032361185.1 Lepetodrilus ovalis
ATATGCCTTTGAATAGATTTTTTGAATTTAATCCACATATATGCTGTTTTGCATAGTTTTCCATGTTCTGAAGTCGGGGAGTTGTATGGTCACTGTAAGTTCTAGATGGTACATTTGGGTCTTTCAGTAAGTTGTAGATGGGGCTTACAGGCATGTGATTTCTCCGTTTTTTACCGGAATTCTAGGTTTTTTTCTGGCCACCGAGGTCAAATTAAACCGTCTACTTCCATGTGACACATCTTACTTTGTTCATGTATATATATATATATATATGACAAAACAATTTCAGCTTTTATTTTCAACATCCAATCACATGCCTGGGCTTACTATAAGTTCTAGACAGTAGTCGTTTTAATAATATATTTCAATTTCAACAAATAGTACAACATTTAGCACAATAGATGTTGTGGGTTTGCTCCTGCCCTAAACTGACAAGCTGTTATACGAGTGAAATAATCTTGAAAGTACTTGTAAAGCAATATAAGATAAATAAATAAACAACTACTTTTATCTGATTTTCAGATTTGACACGCGTGGGTGATCGAAGTGAGAGGAAACCGGTTTACCATGTGGAGATAGTGCCTCAAGAAAACTCACTCATTTTTATCAGCAGTACGTCCTGTGCTTTTTTTGCTATGTAGCATGTTGTTATTTGTCTCGGAATACCATTAGATCGGCTGTTGTGTATAGGCGAAATATTCCTGATTCAACGTAAAGCACTAGTTCAGTCAATGATGCCATTGGAACTGCCAGTTCCAGCATATAGTGCAAGCATTAGTGCAAGCGTTTATATTCTCTGTGAATGAGGTTCAATCATAATATAATAATAATATTACACATTTGCTCCATGCACGGGGCATATGCGAACCTGTTGTCTTTCTGTGTATTGATGATTGCAAGTGAAAGAATCTTGAAAGTACAAAAATAAAAATATAATAATAAAATGAATTAAAATTATTACTTTATGGTGATACCCTTGACTCGTTTTCCCATACAAATAGAAGCATATAAAGATACCCATTTCTGTGTGTGTTGATGGCTGTAAAAATGTCTCGTTTTCCAGGCAAACAGAAGTATATAAAGATCCTCCATTTATCAGCACTGGAAGGCAAAGACTGTGATCCTGTGAAAATTACTGAAACAAAAGGCTGCCAGACATTTTGCACGGGACCTATTCGGCAGGGTGCGGTCACCTGTTTGTGTGTAGCCATCAAGAGAACAGTGCAGGTGTACGAGGTGAACAAAACGCGGTTGAGGCACCGGAAGTTGAAAGACATTCAGGTGCCAGGGCACGTGGAGTTTGTGGACATGATGAGTGAAAGACTTTGTGTTGGATACCCGTCGACATTTGCAATATACACGGTGCAGGGTGACGGCGCTCCTATGAGTAAGTGTTTACAGTTGTATGTGTACCAGGACAGATAGAATGTTATTTTCTGATGATGTGTATTTTCAACCGATTGGGGTTGCTTGGTTTGTCAGAAAGTGGCTAGCGCTTTGAAAAAGGCATGTGCGTATCACATGACTGAGCGTGCAGATCAGGTAACCCGGCTCAGTTGCAACTTGGTTTCTGACTTTATAAGTGATATTGATATTCCTTTCAGTAAGGTAAGATCACTTTAGCATGCAATGAGTATGCTCTAAAAACGTTTGTCATGAAACGGGTGAAAGATTCCTGCTGCAGCATAAAACAATAACTCGTATCACTCTGGAAAGGTGTAGCTACTTGGCAATTTTCGGCAGATACCCTCAGATTTATTTATCCAATGGTCGATTTCATGTCCTGGATGTAGATTGGGACCTGCACCCGGGGCTTGTTTTCCACTGACATCACAATTGTCTGTTGCCATGCCTGCTGTAACTAATTACTGATGTTTGGTTGTACAGCGTTGGTGAATACTGACGACACCAGTCTGGAGTTCCTCATACGGAACCCCGTCAAGTCTCTGATGTCCATAGAGCTATCGTCCAAAGAGTACCTTCATGTCTTCAACAGTGAGTACACTACCACATTATCATCATCATCATCATCATCATCATCATCTTCTTTATCATCTTTATCCAATTTCATTAACCGGACCCCAAGTTTACAATTTTACGAAATTGGTCTGTCATAAATGTTATTCCGTTGTTAAGTTTATATCCATTTTTATTACTGAGTATTTTGATGACATTTCTTTCCACAGTTCTGGGAGTGTATGTCGACAAATCCGGATCTCGGAGTCGAGCGCAAGAGTTGTTGTGGCCGGCCCATCCAGATGCAGTCAGTGAGTAGAATATGTTGTATGACACGGACATTGTCCAATCGAATGCTGATTGTTTATGTACACCTTTATGACTGTTAATGATTTTGAAAGTGGCTCTAAACCCCAAATAAAAAAATATTACTCGGGCAAGGCTATTTTCCGCAGATCCGCAGAAATCCACTGATTTATTTGTCCTGGGCTTATTTTGAACAGAAATCGCAATAATTGTCTGTTACCATGCCTGATTGGTGAAGGATCGCTACTGGACACATTTTGTTTTTGTTTTCAGGCTACTCAGACCCCTACCTTGCAGTGTACACCGAGAACTCGATCTTCGTGTACAACGTTTACACGGCTGAGTGGGTACAAACTATCAACGTCAAGAAGGTGAGTACTCGCAACTTTTCCAATGTATTGATTTTGGAGCCAAAGGCCTCGGGTTCAAATCCTGTCCCGTGAATCAAACATCAGACTTCGCGAAGGCCTTATATTTTTTATTGGTTTGATTAAAAAGTAATTGCTTTCATATTGTATATAGGGTATAGGGGAAAAACATAAAATAAAATAATTTTCTCTATTTAGTAGGTTTTGCTATTCTTTTTTTGTGTAGGGGGTAGCTTTTTGTAGGACTGTTGGCAATCCAACAAAAAAGAAAGGTGTTCTTCCTGAACAAAAGCTTGGCGTTTGTTACGGCATGTTCAGTATCTTCAGTACAAAACTGTAGAAACTTCCACAGTAATTGCTTACAGCATTTGAGCAGGTGTAGACATTTTCACTTCAGCACCAGCCATGCCACTGTGACTGTACTCTTATGCGAATACTCCACAATATGATATAACCCACAGTTCTGTTCCTCATTTATGGCTACAAGTTCTTTTGATTGCTCTTTTTAATTCCAAAAATGCACATGTAGACAGGTGTCGCAATTTCTGGATATGCGAACACGCATGCATGAATATTTTATAAGGGAGATTACTCACTGTGACAGTCTAGTGAAATATTACATTTTAACAACTTTGCAATTATTCCTTAAATTTATTTCCGTATTGTTTAGAATTATTTCAGGAAATTTTAATCTGCAGGAATAAAAAAAATTGGTATCAAATTATTTCTATTTGGATTTTGTTATTTTCAACAGCGGCGGTTTTGTAAGCCAATGAATAAAAGAATAAGAGGCCTAAAGTTACCTTTCTGAACTGATCATAATAGGATACACTGTACAATTATCATCCTTGGTCTATCAGTACCAGAACTATATAGTTGTTGTAGGCTTCGACCTAAACTGACAAGCCGTGATATAAGTGAAAGAATCTCGAAAGCGGCTCTAAACCCCAATTCAAACAAAGGAATCAATTTCCACATTTCGGTGTTGCTATGTTTGGGTAATAGATGCCAGCTGTGATGTTAATCAATGTGTGACTGGCTGCACATTAGTATAGTGTTATCTGGAAGGGTATTGACTGATGTATCTCCACATTGCAGTGCAAGCCTCTGTGCAGGGACGGCTCTCTGTGTATGTTCAGCGCCTTCGACTCCCAGCACATCATCTACTTCAAGGACATCCATGCAGGTATGTTGAGCCATGTGGCCCGAAACTAAACCCATAAGGAAGGCTTGGTGTCCTTAGGAATCCTATCCGAGGTCCATAGCTGGGATTTAGTGATATTTATTGTATATTGGGATGTGCATCCTAGTGCCGTAAATGGCAGCTTAGGTAGTTTACTCCCAAGGAAATTGAGAATGAAAGTGAGAACGCACAAAGTGCATTCACTTGACATACATAAGATCATGTTTGTACTCCACTTTGTTGCCCAATATACTTGTGGAGGCAAATCAAATGGGTAATAATGTGTTTGACTATGAAATATGTCAATAAACTGTGATTGTATGACTTTAACTGCTATTCTACACTGACTAGCTATGTTATACTATGAACAAGGGAGATAACTATGAGTGACATTTCTCTGATTCCTCCACAGAAGAGGACCGGCTACTCGTCGCAGAGTTGGCCAAGATGAAGAGCAGCGGACGGAACAAGCGGCGATTCTCCTTCAAGAGCCGAGAAGATGATCACAGGTCCAGCAAAGGGTAAGGCCACGTTCGTCCACCGCATCGTGTATTTCTCTCTCTATCCACGTGTCTGACGAGTCTCCTATCATCAACATGCATATATAAATGTCCACTCCCACTGGAAAACTAGTGTAGCTGTAGACTAAACCTGACGATCATCTCGAGCATGGAGAACTTGTACTTGCTTCAAAACCATTCTCTGGCTGTTTTTGTTTTTTTCTCTCATGTGACTGTAAACTGATGTGTCTTGTTGCAGATTATTCACACTTACGAGAATCTTTTATAACCTGATTGCTACATTGTTGTGTAGATATTGCACCCAACTCTCTCGTTTACTTATGCATTTTCTGCATTTATTTTGTAAACTAACTTTGTTCGAAGGTTGTGGGGAGGAAAGAAAATGTAATGGAAATGTTATAACTACTGTGTTTATCAAATGGTGATGAATTGTGTACTTAATGTTTTGGCATGCATGACTATTAAATACCTTGAATACCTTAAATATCATGAATACTTGGTGAATTTATCAAGATATATTAATATTAATAATCATCATCATTATGACAATCATCACCACAATCATTTTCATAATCACCACAATCATCATCATGGCCATCATCTTCATCGCCGATTTTACTATCATCACCACAATCATTGCCATTGCCATCAGCATTGTCATCATCGCCACCATCATTATCATCATCAATATCACCATCACAATCACCCCCTATTAACAAATTCCCATTTTGCGTGATTGGCACCCGACCAGGTCTGAAAGGCGAAATCGTGATATCTCTGGGCCCATGTCGTTCAGTCACGTGGCTCACATAGGCCCCGGCCAGATCCTGGCGCCCGTGCCGGCCCCTGCGCAGTAAGACTGTCTACGTATTGTTCTGACGGCAGTAGATGTCAGTGCATGCTTGTGTAGCACTATGTATACACCTCCTATCTGTCACTCTACGCCTCTCTCTCCCTCTCTCACTGGCCTCTCTCTCCCTCTCTCACTGGCCTCTCTCACTCGGGCACCAAGATTACGAAACTTTCCGAGTACGATTTCACGCTCAGACTCGATTTATATGGGGATACGTGAAAATAATTTTCAGTTGAACTTGAGATCGTACTGGGAGGAAGTTTTGTGTTCTGGGGGCTTTACTTGTCATTGCGTCTCAACTCTGCACAGTTGTGCCTTGATTATTGTTGTTTGTGAAACTTCTTTTGTGCTGAGTTTGCAGTTTTAACTTTGTAATAGTTGAAGTAGTTTTTTTTTCGTAGTGTCAAAATATATCCGATATTTCTTTTCAATTTACATGGAGGATGTGTGAATTGAACTTCAGTTTGGTAGTTCTTGAAAATATAAATGATTTTGAATTACATTTATCAGTTCAATTTGAGTAAGGGTGGTCCCTGAAAATGTGAATACATTTGAAAGGCATGAATGTTATCAATTTGAATAATTGTAGTCTCAAAAATGAAAATTTCTAAATATGTAAATGACATTTCTATTAAAATATGAATATTCCCTGAAAATGTGAATTATTTTCGTATTAATTTATGTGGATAATTGTCATGAGAATTGCTCAATATGAGAGATGTTCTGTGAGATGTTATTGGCAATGTCAACTACTGGTACACTGTTTGACCTAATTTCTGATTACCACTTTGTCTCATTCAGAGCACATCTCTCTCAGATATCGAATAGGTCTAGTTTCTATTGCATGTTCAGTTGTAGAGAATACCACGTGGTATTATTATAGGAACACCTTTGATAACTAGCGTAGCTAATTTATGATTATATTTCTATTTCTGCGAGAGAAAATCCATTTGATGATAAGCAAACGCCTATAGCCAATGTATTTTCTTTTAACAAATGATTTCCTGTTTCACATTTGCTCTGCAATAGAAATGACAATAGCCTTAGTTTAGAATTCAGAGGTTGCACATTAATGTTTACGAAGTAGAATAATATTTTGGTACATTTATATTAAACATTTTGCTTAACAATTGACACTATAGCATCTATTTGCTAATAGCAGTTTCCTCTATATTATTCCCACTGCTTGAATTAATTTTGATTAAATTTTAAGTTATATATGTTATTACTGAAATATGATATGTAGAACTGACTTATCGATTTTAATATGCCAGATTGTCCCGTATTGGTGAAATATTCCAGCTGCGACGTAATGCACTAATTCAATCAAATAATACCAAGTATGTTTGTGATGTTATAAGCATACACACATCTATAATTTATATTAATCTGAATAGATTTATCCTGTGGTTGTTCATTTTACTCCTTTTGGAAAAAAAAAAAAACCATTCTGGTTTGTTCTCTGGTTATTGGCTATCTGGGATTTGGTGAAGCTCCTCTAAAATCACTTTGTCGATGAAGTTGAAATTGTTATGCATGATGCAATGGTACCATGTAGGAAGTTGGGATTTTGTGTTTAAAATATAGATGACACTAGGCTCAAATTGTTAGCGTATTTGTTTAGTTGTATTATTTTAAAATATTGTCTATCAAAGCTACATTTAAGCAAAAACAAAACAAACCAAAAAGCATACCTTTCTTTTTCTCATTTATTTGCTGACACAAGGGTCTTATTGTTAGCATATTTGTATTTAATTTTTCTTTTTTTAAAAGAATATTGACTATCAAAGCTACATTTTCAAAAACCCACATGTTTATTTAACTGATTTCCCTGTTATTCCTGCATAATCATATTTGAGCACCAATAGTTTTCATGTATGCATTAACAGTGGTAGAAATAATGAAAATAATAATGTGGGTCATTCTCCATCTTTACAAATGAGCTATCACAGATGGTTGACCTATATAATTACAAATAATTACAAATGAATATCTATCTGAGACTACTTGCATTTGGTTTGTCCACCCATGAAGTGTTATTTACTGATGTACTTATTTCCCAACACTCGATAGTTATAAAAGAAAAATCATATTTTATTTGAATACCTTACCTGGAATGTAGCTCTAATTATCTGTCTATGGAACATATACCTGCTAGATTGAATTGCTGGATATGTTGCTTAAACAATCATCGCCTACAAGTTAAATATTCCCGCGCATTTAGTTGCATTAAGTTAAAAGTGGAGAGATTTATTAATTATTGCATCGATTGATCGTGGGACATCGTCGACCGAGTGGTATTTTTATCCCTTTTGAAAGTTCTTCAGAACCTTTTCATCTATTTTGTGTGGATTTCCTGATCGATGTTGGTTGATTTTTGTTGCATGTTTGCTTTCTGCTATATCCATGATATGTTGCACGAAACTACCACGAGAGAGGAATGCATGCAAACTAATTATTGCTCATTGAATTATTTAATGATGTAAAATCTTCAGTGTAAATATTTTACCAATTTAGCATTCATATCTGTTGGTGGGAGAAAAAAAAAGAATACATCCTGATATTTCTTTCAGTTCACAGTGCTTCTATTTTTACCTGACAAGCTTTTCATACAATTTTGCAACACTGTACCCTGCCTTGCTTAAAGCCACGCTGAAATATTTTACTCCAACCTGGCAGTGCCGCTATTTATGCACCAGAAATGCTAAGTGTTTTTCAATAGAGGTAGTCATTGCATCACGGGTGAAATATTCCCATTACGATGTAAAGCACTAATTCATTCAAACATTAGAAGTGTATTGTAACTTGTTTGAAGAATTATTTGTTCTGTCTATAACACTTTTTAATCGCTGATAGTTGTGACTTTGGCATTTGTCATGAAATGACGCTAGCGTTGGTACACAAGCTTCACAAGCAGGTGAATGGCCGCGAGTTTGGAGCCTTTTGCTGTCTTGTTACATTTGCCTTGGAGAACAGTTCTATTGAACATGGACGAGACAAGCTTGTGTGACACATACATCTACGTACTGTCTAGGGTATTATTTCACCAAGATCTCAATTTTACTACAAAACCATAAGCACTCTCATAGTGATTTCTCATTCATTGGGATTGTGCACTTACGAGAGGACTATGGTCTCATTGTGGATATGAGAGCTTCAAGAAATGATACCCAGGTTTTATATCATTGCGTATGGGTGAAATATTCCCGCTGCAATGTACGACAATAACTTGCTTATGGTTTTATCAGCATCAATGCCCTGGTAAGCTTGCTGGATTTGTATCTGTTTTGCTGCAGCGGAAATAGTCATAAAAACCCAAATTACTCAGACTTTCTTGGTGTAAATCATCGTGTGTGGGTGAAATATTCTTGGTGTAAATTAACACAATGTGGTCTGAAATTTCTAAAGAACTTTTTTGTTCCGCTTTGTTACAGGACTGGCGATCGTCGATCTCACATGGGACCAGATCAAGGCATGCAGGTTCTTATTGACTTGCCAAAGGTGAGTCAGGTTCAAAGATCACCCATATGACCCAGAGGTTACATGACGTAATATTAGGTTAACGAAGTACAGTGTCCCCTCCATATAACGCCCTTCGATGCAACACGGATTCAGATATAACTCGAGGTCAGATGTGGATAGCAATTTTATTTTTGTTATTTATAATGAAATAAATATGGCATTATTTTACAATTCACTGTAAATAATAACAATACGTTTCATGTCACATAGACTTTGGCGAGTTCAATGAAATTAGGTAACAAATCACATAAAAAAACACCATAACGATTTTGAAATGGGAAGTACATTTCATGTACGTTGAAAAGCACATCCTGTGTTCACACTGAAACCACTTTCAAATCGAATTCCCAATTCGACTTCCATTCATGTACGTTCTCACCGTTGGCTTGAAATTATCCAAAAACTGCTGTTTGCTACAGAAGTGGTTATTAAATATGAAGCGGCTGTATATAGTACCAAAGTTATTAATAATAATGACCAGCTTCATGGCATAATGGTTAGAGCGTCGGCCCAGAGTGCGGAAGGTTGCAGATTCGATCCCCATTCGCGTCATACCAAAAGACGTTAAAAGAGGGTACTTGTTGTTCCCCTTCTTGGCACTCAGCATTAAAGGGGCAAAGCAAGGACTGGCCAGCTCAGAGTTAGTATACAGTGACTGAGTGGGGTATCATTGTTATATCTGCGGCATGATATTCTAAGTGAACTAGCAAAGAAATGGGTGGAAATCCAGACCAGTCAAGAAGTACATATGCATGCAGGTTATGATATTGGTGAAAGAATCTAGAAAGTGACTTTAAACTCCAAATCAACCAACTATTATCAATAACAGCACTCGAAGCGAGAAGACTTAAAAAATTCATGTTAGTCTTTCATGTGTCCTACGTCGTACAGTTAGCACACAAACGATTAAATAAATTAATTAAATAAATATATAAATCCATTGTGACAGCCCGGTGGAAGCCAGACGAGTAACGTTGGAAGTAATTCCGGGAGCGATACCGATGTGCGGATGAAGAGTGTGTTCCAGCCACAGCTCAAGTCAATACATGAAGCCCAGATGAGAGGAGCGCGCCCTGTCAGCTCACACTACAATGGTAAGTAGATATCATGGCCCATCCTCCTCCTCCTTCTCCTCCTCCTCCTCCTCCTCCTCCTCCTCCTAATACATTTAAGCAATACCAAGCCTATTGTACTTGATCCACTACCATATACACAACAGCAGAAATCCTTTATTCTCTGTTTCCCAAACTTCACTCCTCATCTTAATCATTCACGGTCCGCTCTTTCATAGCTTTTCGGGTTTTCTCTGTTTTCCAGGCAGTGCTGGCAGCCGGAGCGAAGGTCGTCCAGGAACTCACCGGGCAGTGTCCGGCATTCCCGGATCAGGGTACTCTCCAGGTGATCCCAACAGTCTAGAGAGAGATGTGTTTGAGGTGTGTACCCACTAGCTCCCCCCCATCCCATAGTAAACTCACCAGCACTCGGTGCACCTACTTCTCTTACAGCTGTAGTCTCTCTTTCTCTCTCTCTCTCTCTCTCTGGTCCCAGCCTCATCATGGTTTTGTGGATCATGACCATAGATTTGTTTCACAATCTACCCTCTATTAGATTTGATGATAAATCAATACGATTAAATTTGAAATTAGTAAGCAAATAATATTCGCTGTTTTGAGGTGAAGATTTAATGTAATTTCCTCATTTTTAAGATGTTTATTTTCTTCTGCGTTAACCACGTATGAAATGACAATGGTTCATAATTGATATATTAAAACTATTTCTATGTCTTTCATTTAATCTTAGTTGCTAATTGCCGTTAGTCATGCATATAATCTTAGTTGTAAATTGCCGTTACTACGTGCAATGTTGATGTTTGAGTTTCGAAAATAGTAAACTTTGATGCGCAGTGCCGCTGTCATCCACTCTCACCACCAGGTTTCTAGTGGTCCTACTGCTGAGTATCACTCCTGTGTCAAATGTATTACTCGGATAGTTTTTCTATAAACAGAAATGACAAAATCTGGATGAATTGATGTTTCAGTGAGATACAAAGGCAGGTCACTTGTTTGTGAAAGTATTGCAAAGTTTACATTACTAAAAGTAGAGGTTGCATGCTTTTGAGCCCTTTTATAGAACTGTCAAGATTATCGGGGATGAATTTTGCATAAAAAGTATTAATTAATTTCTACCGATTGTTGTAGTTCATTTCTATCCTTTTTTCCACATATGGTTGCCGAGTTACCTCAATTGTCAAACAATTCCTCTAACCAGCTGTAGTAATTTGAGAGATTTGATGGTCAAGTTGCTTGGGTATGGGCTTATTGGAGTATGGTGCTTAATACATTGAATATTGTAGATAGTAGCAGCATTGACTACAACCTAGCCATCATTTATCCGAGATTTGTCCGTCGGGCCAATACACAGTGTATGAAGGCAATGTTTTTTACCCCCTGCATACATGATGAAATGAAAAAGGTTTGTTATTCAAAATGCAGCAAAATGTTTCCTTATGCTGTCAGTCAAAATGTATGGTTCACAGGCCTGTTAATTCTGTCCCAAGATGGTTCACAGAACATAATACATGTTTCAATATGAGAGATACTTGCTGGACTTTTAGTGTTGGGTTAGAGCAAATTAGCATCCTAAGTGTTTGGCTCAGCCGCTATGTCTAGGCAGTTGTAGGGTTAGTCTAGGCTGCAATGCATGGTATAGGTTATGACAGTTAAACACTGATATGCTGTTAATGTTAGTAGTGGTAGGCTTGGTTGTTAGTGTTGTCCGATGCTAGGGTATGATAGGTTAGTGTTAGGTTGTGACAGTGTTAGACCAGGCCTTATATTTCGAAATGTCTCGAAGAGTTTTTATGACTTGGACTAGATTACAAACTTTGGCTAGGCATTGCTCACTGTTGACTGGCGACGAGAACCAGGAACTTTTAACTCTATTTTTATAAGCCCTCCATGTTGTGGCCTTCCTCCACAGATTGTAAACTCAGTTCCGGGAGCTGTCAATGCTAGTGGCAGTTGCTGGTCTTTGCCCAAGTACAACAACTCCAAGAGCTAGCCGGGTAGAGTGTCTCTACATTACCACCTTCGTCCACTGCATGGCCATTATTTTTCACCTTTTTTTTTCTCCATCAGTAGCACCCACCCACCCGCCCACATGTTGTCCACTCTGGGATTATCTTATCGGATATAATATATTTTAGTTTCAGAAATGGAATTTTGTATTTTATTTTACCTTCATTCACATATACGTAGGTGAGGTATTCCCACTGCTACGTAAAGCAGTGATTCAATCAATTTATTTATTTACGAAAAGACCAATAGATTAAAAAGTTCCAAACAGAAGATAATTAGAGCTACACTACTTTTGTTCATATTAAATATGACATTTTTTTTAACTAACGAGTATTGTTGCAAATGGGTGAAAGATTCCCGCAGCGATGTTAAACTCCACAATCACTCATTAACTATCGAGTGTTGGGGAGTAAGTACCGTACATCACTAAATAACTTTTGGGTGGACAAATCAAATGTAAGTAGCCTCATAAAGATTTACTTGTCCATTATATAGGTCAACCATCTGTGATAGTGGGCTTTTTAAGTGATAATTAATTCATTTATTCATTGTGTTTATGAGTGAAAGTGTTGCAAATGGGTGATTGATTCCCACAGTGATGTTAAACTCCCATAATCACTGACTACCTCGATGAAGCAATATTATTATATCCCAGAAACAAGGGCAGGAGTGTATTTGTTTTATTCACCTTGCTACTTATCATTTCCACCTGAATTTTATTCAGCCGTGCATCTCACCTTCTTAAACACAATAACACGAGCCATAACAAGCCGTAACAAAGCCGTAACAAGCCATAACACAAGCCATAACAAACTGCCCTTTATGAATTTAATGTGTCCCATCACCTGACCCAGCCCTTTGTTTGGCATGCCCAGGTTGTCGATGTCTCAATTTTGTCGTTACTTATTTTTTCAATCAAGGTGAACATTTTCTCTGTTCTTGTATTTTTGTTTTTCTATGCCTATGTTGCCATTTCTGTCCCTCTATCTAATGTTGTTATCCACTGAAGCTATATAATGGTCTCCTCAACTTTTACTAGTACACTTTGTAACCCGTAAAGTGGTTTGGGTGTGAAAGTTGTTGTAACTACCCTGTTGGTGGAATCTATTATCCAACAACTTAGTGTTTTTAGTAGTTCTCATTGTTAGTTGTACTTATGATGTTGTTGCTGGCCTTCCATTTGTGTTGTTTACTTATTGATTGTTTTCATCACTGATAACGGGTGCATGTTATTTTCAATCTTTTGCTGGACAAATTACTTTTTTTTATAGAGATATTTTAATAATGAAAGCAATATACAATACGACTAAGATAAAGAATAATGTAATCGGCTTAAATTTTTGGTACAATTTATTGAATTTTAGTATTGAATCTGCATGTAATAATTTAAGTTGGCACTGCATCATTTGATTTATAAAAGTATTTTATAATTTTTTATCGTCTTGGAATTTATATTCCGTGGATAATTGAATGAACAATTCCTGTTTGATAACCTTACTTGTGTAAATTTTATGATATTTTAACGGACTTGATTATGCTGTAGCAAAAAGAATATTTTAATAAAATATTAATCACTTTCTCAATGACTACATCCATTTCAATTTATTGTTAATTTCAGCTCGTACATTTAATTTTTGTTGTCGACTACAGCTCAATAATTTTGTTATTGTCGTCAATTTCGCGTTTTGTCAATTTCAGGACAGCCCTGACCAGCCTGGCTGGCGGCACTCCATCGCCTCCAACAACAGCAGCAATGTGAGCAGCGACACCGGCTCCAACCGACAGAGCTACACCGACGACCGCGACCACGTGACGGATGCTGCGGACACGGAGCACTCGACCACCAAGTTATAGCCGACGTCCGACATCAGTGTGTCCTCCCCGACTCACTCAGCCAGTCATATCTCGCATAACTGTGATGTTCTTCCTGGTGCCTCGCGGCCGTCGACAACCATGACGTCTGGACGTTGTTATTTCTACGGTCCGCTCGACGGAGACGTAACCGGTGTTTCTGTCGGATTGTGCACGAGACTTGATATCCCCCTGCCCCTTCCACTACCACCAACCAACCAACCAACCAACCATCCCCCACATCTCCCGTTCAACCAGGACACACATTGATCGATTGCTAAAGTGTCTCCCTCATCTTCGCTGCTGAGCAACCGAACAAGGCTGTACATACAAGACTAGTAATTTAACACGTGCTAGGTGAAACCTAGTGGAAGAATATCCTAGCCTGCCTGAATGTAATATACCAAGGCAGGTCTTTATCTGCATATATGCTGACTTGATTGACAAGACAACTACTACCTTATATAAGCTTCGTAACAGCTGCCTGTTGTTGGACACTCCTTTGGGCCATGTATGGACCATGTATGGGCCGTGTTTGGGACGTATGAGAGAATGTATGACCAGGATATATATAAAAACATACAGGCTTCATCCACCCTAACCACTCCCCCTCTCTCCTTCCAGGCAGACCATATATATATGCCGTTTGTATATAGGGTTTACGCATAACATTATTGTCAAACTATGCATGGCGCACCTGTATAGAGAAGGTGCTATGCAATAACCAGAGCTGAGGAGAGGAACGGAGAAGGGGAGGGGTGGAAATGGGGACAATTCAAGAGATTTTTAGAAAGGAAAACGGGGAATTTACAAAATGGAAAGATGTTAATGATATCAAGATTTACAAGACGATGCATTCAATACGTCACATTATATTGTACACTTTGATATACATTTTGAATTTTTTTACTTCAAAATTGTAACGGAACATTTCTTGCTATTTATCTCGTAAATTCCCGATGTTGTGAAATGTTCTGACAACACAGACTTCTAGTGCTACATCCCTCATCAAATTCCACCATGTTTTCCATGCTCAGTCAGTACAAGTGTCGGAAAGAATATTGTGTTGTTGATAAAGAAATTGTTTTGGGTCATTGTTACTATCCCCACTTGCAGTGATTGTTTGTGTTTGTTGATTGATCCGCTAAAATGCTGCATTTGTTTGTAAACTTTGTTTTTCCCCGTCATTGTTGTCCAGATCAAATTGTTTTGCTTTGTTATTTTCGTCCGACGTATGCCAATACCTCAGTCGAAAACTCCTGGGAAGTCCTATCAACACAAGCATCACAAAGACACCTCTAATTATATATATTATATTATATATGTACACATACATTTTATTTTAGCTGACCCAGTTTTGTGTTCACGTTAGGCTGGTGCTTTTAGTTCAGTCTTGAAACTAAGCCATATCATGTCCGAATGTACTGCAAGGTGAAGATTGCATGCATGCAGAATCAAAATAGTGTATTCATCAGCATATCTATGTTCTAATTGCTAATTGACAGGTGACCGATATTAGCGCCTTGCATTGAAATGTATTTAGTGTGAAATCAATGCTGCAATGCACCGAAAAAATCCATCATGATTCAACCATATCTAAAAAACAACAACATTTTTCTCTTGATACTAGTCTGTTCAAGTTCGCTGATGAGATGCAGTCTTGTTTAATCCGTAACAGTCTCACTTAGTGTGTTGATGTAAAAACATTCTTATTATCCTAGTTGAGCCACAAATTGAGCAATATTTTTGGTTTTCTTTATTTTTTCTAATTTATTATATTTCTTTTCTTATTGGTTTTAGAGACTAGTAAAATTATTCTGTAATATTAGCCAGGCTTATGAGATTAGTCATACTACTTTTGAACAGTAATTAGGTGTCGGTTCATTACAACAGCTTCCACATGTTTCTTGTCTTCCAACAATAGAACTACACGCGAGCCGGTGGCTAGTGATGATTGGTTGTGATAAGGCAAACAGTCGACCCTGGAGAATATGATCCTGTCTGTCGTAGAATGAATGCCTAGCTCGGTAGAAGGCAGATGTATTGAATGTAGTTGGGCTGTCTTGTCGATGACATTTTCATCGTAGTGTCAAATTGTATACTGTTCTGAATCTTTTTAGCCTGCAAGACCACAAAATTCATTGTATACAGTAGTAGATTTAATATGGTCAAAGCTTTATTGAACCAAGAAAGCATTAAATGGGAGCATTAGATGGAACTGTTCTTCAAAAGCTAAACTTGATACAAATTAGGAAAGTTAACAATATGATATTTATAATGATGCATTGACATTTTTATGCTACAAGTTTGAGATTAAAATATGTACATTTCTTGACTATATGTTGAGAACATGTACATGGATATATTTGTGGGGTGGGGTTGAATTGTTTTATATGAACTTTTAAAGAGACAGTGCTTAGTGGAAGTGTTGATCTGAATCTGGTTAGCTGTGTCGAGAATATTTAATAGCTGTCGCTTGTGGAGTTAATCCATGAATAATCTTCCTCTGCCCCTTCCCCCGTGCTGATGTTTATGGGTACGAGTTCTCGAAGGATCGTTTGTCGATGTGTTGAATGTCTGCCGAGACTGTACAGCTAAAATGGAAAAAGGGACCCTATTTAACAATTTGACACGTGTGTGGAAGGAAAGCAATTTAGACAAGACGAGACAGACATTCCTACTGGTGTTTTGACAGATCCCAAGTGGTGGTGTGCTTGAACGTTACTGCTGCAATGCATTGCTTTGATGTTATTAAATGTGATCTCTATACAAAATGTGTTTTTGAAATAGAAATTTACATTTATTTTTGCAAACTATAAATGCTATAAATGAACATCCGATTGTTTTGCTAATAATGGTGGTTATCGCCTCCAAAAGGTGCTGGCATCAACAATAGGTTAATGGATGCATTTGTTCAGATTAGTTTAGGTGTAGTTAGTGGAGTTGCGCGGTTGAAACTGCTCGATTTTTAGCGTGTGCCTTCATGTTCTCTAAAGCTTGGCTTTCAAAAAAGGACAACACACAATATAATCATTACTGGTGTGCAAGTTTCATACTTAATGACATGGATGGGGTTAATTTGAAGTGGGAGGGGTTAATTTGACAACAGTCACTGGTAGTCTTAGAGAAACCCGCTGAGTGCCGGTAGAAGTACTACTCGCATTTGTACACCGTGACATTTCTCAGGTATTCCAGTGTGTCTAAACATGGAATAAATCAGCATCATAATATTGTGTAAATAGCCCAGAATTCATGTGTCCCCCAGTTTTGATTAGGACGAGCTCAGGCCTTAGATTCGTGGAAACTGATCGGATGAGCTATGGGTTGGGGGTGGGGCCTTAGATTCGTGAAAACTGATTGGATAAACTCTGGGACCATGGAGTCATGGAAACAGGCATTTAGATGAATGCTAGGTATCGTCTTCGTTAGTATGCATAGTATGTAAAACAGATTCTGAATTATAGAGCAATGGGACAGTGAAGTAGAGGTTTGGGGTGGGTCAAGGTTATCTATTATCTTGTATGTTAATGGAATGTGTGATGCAGCTTTCTTTGACTCCATGGCACATGGACATTTAATGTCCTGGGCACTGTTCCACAGAACAATTGTAGTGCTACGGATCGTAAATGCTATACATTAGCACAAAGTTGGAATTTAACGCAGAAATCGGCCAAATGATTTTTCCAGAGGCTGATGTATTTACACAGAAAGTGGCTCGGGGACTACAGACCCGAGCCTGGTTTTCCGCTGAAATCACTATTGTCCGTCGTCATGGCCGGGAATTGCGACTCGAGCGCTACGATCATTCTGTGGAACAGGGACCTGTCTTGCTAGACCTATTATTTTGTTTTTAACTAAAGAATTATACGACTCTTTGATCAGTGGCAGTCCTGTATATACATATATAAGTGTACATACCTGCTGTTCTCTGCAATGCTTAGATATGTTTCTTTCTTTCTATTCTGCTCATCGATTTACAAACCTTCGTCACACATTTTACCATCACTCACTTGCCATCTTTTCAAAGGATGGGGCCAGTGTTATATCCACTCCACAGCTTTAGGCTAGATATGTTTCATTGATTTGTATGCTTCACCTTTCCTCACAGGCCATGTATTGTCGTGTATGGGTGAAAGATTCCCGCTGCGACGTAAAAAGTTAGTAAATCTATTTATGACATTCTGTAGATATACCTAGACCGGTAAAATGAAGGAATGGGAGATAATTATATCGACTTTGTAGACAAAATTTGTGATCTCTGAATGAGGCTCTGGTGCAGTACAGGGGCAGATAACTGCAGAGATCATCGTGTAAAGCAATTTAAGCCAAGTACCTGTGAATGCTGAAATGTTACATTATGTGAAATGGCAACACAAATCAAATACCTGAAATTAAATATCTGTGCAATGATTGTAATCATTTTTAATTTGTGTACAATAGAACTTCCTCCCTCACCGTATATTTTTTCTTAAACCAGAAATTTAGTTGTGTACAAATTGTATGATAAGCCTAGTAGTCGCTTACCAAGTTTGTAGAATTCCTCGTATTTTGGATGAAGCTGAATGCCTTGTATAGCTGTGTTGATATATTAACCCCCGATAATGCTTTTCTTAGGCAATGCTTTGTGCAGGCAAATGAACTTGTATATTTCCAGCTATGTTTTGTATCAATAATGTACAAGCAAATTGTATAAGTCTCTTACAGAAAAAAATAAATGTGTATATTTACATACAAATGGTGTTATTTTTTATTCTTGAATAAATTAGGACTATATAGGGTATTCGGAGTTCGGCATCTGAATGAAGCTTGGTGTATATTAATGATTAAAATACAGCCGCCATTTTTGTCCATTGGAAATCTGTTGATCATTTAAGAATGTGCAATTTTGTAATTCATCATTTGAGATTGTGTGGACTTGTATATCATTAACACATTGAAAAATATCTTGACTATAGTTGCATGGAACATATGTGCGTGATAAACTAACCAGGCATGTTCACGAAGCGCACATGAAATTAGTGCTGTATTTTAAGTCGGATAACATCCTCGTAACAGCCAATTCGTGAAAAACAATATCCTCACCCCTGGCGGGGCTTGGACATTCTTTTTCACGAATCGTATGTTACTAGGATGTTATCATATACGTAACACATCAAGTCTTCTATTAACAAACTGGACGTATTCAGAGACGTATTCTCGTAGGGATATATTATTCAAGGAGCTCATGCACTTACAAGAGCGCTGTGGTCTCATTGTGGATATAAGAGCTTTAAGAAACGATAAACAGGGTATTTGTTTAAAATATACTTTTTAATGAATATTGTTTAAAAAAAGTTACTCTACTTATTTTTCAGCGTATTGTTTCTCAAAGCTCTTGTATCTGCTACGAGTGAGTGATTATGGAGTTTAACATTGCTGCAGGAATCTTTCACCCATTTGTGACGATACAAAATAACTTTCATAGCTATTTCTTATACATGGAAACTGGGGACTTATGATAACACTATGGTCTCAGTGTGGATATAAGAGCCTGGGGAAACTATACCCTGGCCCATGTTTCATAAAACAGTTGTACTGTTAGTCAGGGCCTAAATCGAATGGTCTGTGTCATTTCCTTTTGTAGTAAAAGCGTGGCGTACACCCTGATTTAGGCCCCGACTACAGTACAACCCTTTCGTGAAACGTAAATCAGTAGAAAAATTTCTAATAACAAATTAAAAATTGTTCATGAGATTGATTGATTTAATCTTTACATCTCCGTGGGAATATTTCACCCATACACAACAACTTTTTCATTAGAAGGTTCCTCTAGATATCTGCTTGAAACTTGTTGCAAATATTTGCTAACCCAGAAAGCTGAATGATCAATTACTACAAATAATGTTTATATTGTTTCAACAAAAATTGTTAATGAATGTATAATAAATAAATGGTCTTAACGTGGTTTTTTTGAATGAATGTATAATATATGGTAATAATAATAATGTAGTAATAATACTTTTTTATTTTTTATTTTTTTTAATGGGGTTTATAGTCGCTTTCTAGAATCTTTCACTAACATCACGACTTGTCAGTTTAGGGC
>JAUTBQ010007572.1:0-19709 GCA_032361185.1 Lepetodrilus ovalis
ATCATACAACATAGCCATTACGAGATAGTATTTACTGACAATCAAACCATAGATGAGATAGGACTCTCCAAAGCTATAAAACTCTCCATAGAGCAAATCATAAACAAACTAAACCCTCAAGAAACCATAATGGATGGAAATACAACCTTTGGTGTACCAAATATCAAAGCTATTATAAAAGCAGATGCTACGGTGGCAGAAGTCTCAGCGGCTAGTATATTGGCAAAAGTAAGCCGAGATCGTTTTATCGTGGGAGAGGATCCAAACTACCCTGAGTATGGATTTGCTAAACATAAAGGATATGGAACAAAACATCATGTTCAGATGATTAAAGAACATGGGTATTGTCCCCTTCATCGACTGAGTTTTAAACTAAAAGCTCTACAACCAACACTTCTTTAAAATCAATTAGTTATAATGTTTCCAATACATAGGAGAAGCACATGGAAAGAAAAAAGATCTACAACCCTGATTCAAAAGAGGGTGTAAATGATAGAAAAGTATTTGGTGGAAATCCTACAGGTATCTTTGAGCTTAACAAGATCAAGTACCAGTGGGCTTACAATCTTTGGGATATGATGCTAAACAACACTTGGTTTCCAAAAGAGGTCGATTTAACGGCTGATGTTAGGGATTATAAACAGCTAACAAATGCTGAGAAAAATGCCTATGATAAGGCACTAAGCCAACTGATCTTTATGGATTCACTTCAAACTAACAACCTCATAGACAATGTAAATCCATACATCACTTCTCCAGAGATAAACCTCATACTTGTTCGTCAAGCTTTTGAGGAGGCTTTACACTCTCAAAGTTATGCGGTTATGGTAGATAGTATCTCTCAAAATGGTGATGAGATCTACGATATGTGGCGACAAGATCCTGTACTAAAGGGTAAAAATGACTACATAGCATCAGTTTATGATGAACTAGCAAATGGAAACCCAAGCGACACAGATATAGTAAAAGCAATGTTTGCAAACCAAATCCTTGAAGGAATCTACTTTTATAGTGGTTTTACTTTCTTTTACACACTTGCAAGAAGTGGTAAGATGCTTGGATCTGCACAGATGATAAGATTCATCCAAAGAGATGAAGTAACACACCTCTTAATCTTTCAAAACATGATAAATGTCACAAGAAAAGAGAGACCAGAGCTTTTCACTCCTGAGCTTATAGAAGAAGTTTACGATATGTTTAGAAAAGCAGTTGAGCTAGAAGTTTCTTGGGGTAAACATATCACAGAAGGAAGTATACTAGGACTTACTGATGGGATCATAGAAGACTACATCCAGCATCTTGCAGATAAGAGACTTACGGCTGTTGGACTTGACAAGATTTATCACAAAGATCATCCAATCAAGTGGGTAGATAACTTCTCAAGTTTTAACGAACAAAAAACAAACTTCTTTGAAGGAAATGTTACAAACTACTCAAAAGGAAGTCTTGATCTAGATGACTTCTAAGGAGCTTATAGCACTTCAGTTTAGCTACGATGAAAACGACTATGAGGGCAATCTAGCCAAGCTAACTTCCCTCATAAAAAAAAGCTCAAACGACTCTATCGTAGTTGCACCTGAGCTTTGCTTAACTAATTTCTCATTTGATAAACTCCAAGATGCTCACGAGTTTTCTAAAAAAGCCCTAGATACGATAAAAACCATATCCAAAGATAGAGTGATCGCACTAAGTGTGATAGAAAAAAGAGGCGAAAACTTCTACAACACAGCAAAAATAATAGCCAATGGCAAAATCCAACACTCCCAAGATAAAGTCAAACTTTTTAGATTTGGTGATGAACATAAGTTTTACACCTCAGGAAGTGAAGAAAAAGTTAAAATAATTGATATAAACGGTTTAAGATTTGATGATAGGAATGTTAAATCGAGGAAAAGACAATACTCTAAACAATTTGGTTTTTTAGACAATGTTACACTTGATAACGCAACAAATTACGCAGATAAAAACGGAAGCATACTATCAAATCCTCAAAAGTTAAAAGCGTTTGATGCGTATGTTAAGCTATTAGTAGAAGAAGATAAAATAAAAACAAAAATATCATCGGAACTAGACAAGATGAAGCAAAAGCTCTTAGAGGAAAAGAAAGCCGAAACGGAAAAAATTGAAGCCGAAATAAAAGCATCTAAAGAATTACAAGTAAGTCGAGACAAAGCTATAAAAGCTCTTTATCAGTCTCAGAATTGGCTAACAGAAGCCGATAAGCTATTATTAGCAAAAGAAGCGTATAAGCAATCAAATACTTTTGACGGAGAAAAAGACTCATTAAATAATTTATTAGGGGTTAATGCAAGTAATAGTTTTGGTTCAGATGCGTACAATAGAAGCAAATCCATGCTTAATGATTTTGCTATAAAATACGGAACTAAAGAAACAGTACAAGAGGTTAAGGATTTAGAGCTATACAAGAGAATTGATAAGCTACAAGAGTCAAATAAAACCCTACAGTCTAGCATTGCAAGACTAGAGACGGCTACACTCATGGGGCGTGATGGTTTTGGACGACAGCAAGTGGTGGTTACAAAGTGATATTAAAAGGATTTTTATAGATGGCAATTACTAATGTAGCGTTTGTTAAAAGGGCAGATTTGGAGCTAGAAAGCTACACTATGACAGCACAGCACCCAAGCATCCCACAGCCGATAGGAAACAAGCTAGACTTAATGAATGATGCAGTAGCCGAGGTTTTGGATATTTTTAAGCATAATTGCAAATTTACAGCAAATACAAACATGGCTAGAGGTTCAGTAATCGGTGGAACTTACAGGATAATAACAGATAAAAGTAGCACAATCGCAATATTGGATAAAGTTGTGAACTTAGCCGATGGCGTTCACACAGAATATTATTTTAGGCGTATCGGTGGCGACTATTTTGTCAGTCGTGCTAAAAATACAAAATCGATACATCATCGTTTTATGCAGTTAATGGACTTAATCCCACCTAAAGGAATTTCACTAGAACAATTAAAAGAGCGTTATACTTATGTTATCGGTGATAGTATGTATAGTCTCAGCTCTAGCATACAGTTTTTTGGTGCTTTTTCTAAGCGTTCAGAGTTTCACAAAAAAGGCGATATTTTCGCTTATGCTGAAAGAAACGGACATATCAATTTTTATAGAGCAATAAAAGAGCCAAGAGATATCTTATCTTTTACTCTCGTTAAATTAACAAAAGATAACGGCGTGTATAATAGCGTTTATTTGGATGGCTTCATGTGTACTCATACGAATAGCGTAGGAGTATTAAAGACAGGGCGTGGGACTACATATATCGAGTATATACCTCTCGAAAATGGAAAATATAAAAAAATAGGTAAAAATGTATGTATCACCTACTTTCCTAATACCACATATAGAGATGTAAATTACCATGCTAACAGTTCTGAGGTTGATGTAATCGACTATGACACAGTTACAAACTACTCACAAGTAAAGCATCAAACCCTTATCCGAAAAGGGGACGATTTATATACTCAGATTATAACTCCGAACCCTTTAAAGCCAAATATACAGGAGTACAAAACGGATATTCACGATAAGGAATATTTTGAGTTAATAGATGATAAATTTGGGTGGAACTATCTAGGCAAAGCTAACCCATGGAGACTTACAGACGATGCGATAGATACATTCACAGAGACAAATAGTGGTGGATGCATGACTTTTAAAATCAAAGGTGACTGTATGATAAACTTTGTCAATCTCGAAAAAGCCCATGCTGATGATATGAAACTAGAGATTTTAGATAAGAATGGTTTTACAGTCGAAAGAATACAAGGGAAGCCAAAGCCGAAGCCGTTGTGGAAAGAATACGAGTTTTATAATTGTTGCACAACTACAAGTAAATGTGAATATCGATTAGAAGATTATGGATTTACACTAAAAAAAGATTATGACTCTACTCATAAAGTCAGACTATGCACGAAGGGCGTAGCTATAGCAGGCTCTTTATTTGCAGGGAAGATTTTAGAATTACCATGCGTTGATGCAAATCTAACAACAAGAGTAAGACTCCCAAAAGAGCCAAAAACAAACGAGATAACAGGTATTAGAGAAATAAAAAGAAATAAAAATATAAAGTTTAGAGAAACGAATTTAATTATCTATTTTGAAGATGTACCTCAAACAGCACAATGGTTTTTAGAAATAGAAGAGTTGATGGATGAAAAAGTATATTTTTACACTTCTTTTGAATATACAGACCCTAAGACTAAAAAGACAGATACGAGATTTGACTTTTTGGGTCATAGTGGTTTTTTAGAAGATGTGGCACTAGCCATGGAGAGCTTATCTTTATCCGTAGCAGTAAGGCAATACAATAATGGTTAATAAAAAAAATAAAAGGATAAAAGCATGCCGATAGTAGTACCAAGGATAAATTGTCAAAACCCAACCGGTGGAGACCCAACAAAGCCATGTGAAAATTTTAATCGAGTAATTGATGAAATAAACAAGTTAGTCCCTCTCATTGAAGCTAAAGCAAATGGGGCAGGCGTTTTAGCCGTTTTAGCAGGGGCAGGCATTGAAATTGATAGCACAAACAAAAATAAGCCGATTGTCTCCAGTACAGCCATAAAAGAAAAAGATGGTAAGCCGACAGTAACAGAATTTAAAAACGGCAAAATAAAAGTTTTCGTAGACTCAAAAGCAGGCGTTTTTTACATTCTGAAAAATGGAAAAGTAGAGAAAGTAGGTGGTGGAAATACAGGAGTTACCGAAGTAAAAGAAGGTAAGGGCGTAAAAGTAGACAATACCGACCCATTGAAGCCAATTATTAGCACGAAACCATGTTGTGATGCAGTTGCTAGAATACCAAAGCCGAGCGACTTTAAAGACAATATAAACACCGTCACCAATACAAAAACAAATATTAAATATTCTTTAACGGCAGACAAGAAGGATGTAACAGCCGAAAAAGGACAAGTGTTTTTTCATGCAAACTTTGTGGGGCATTGCCCTTCTCTATCGGAAGGGCAATGTGTATCACTAACCCCAATACAAACAACATGGGACGCAATTAACGCAGTTGATGGAGCTGATGGAATACCTATTATTAATATTGGTGGGTTTAAGCTAGGCGATGAAGTTGCAGGCGAAAAGTCAAAGCTAAGGGGTGGAAAAACTATACAAGTCCCAACTAAAGGGCTTTACCTCTTGACTTTTAATTTTATAGCAACAACAGCAGGAAGAAGAAAATACCCTACCGTGGCAGTTACTACTTTCTTAAAAATAATAGATAAGGTAACAGGCAAATCACTAGCCCCACCGTTTACAGTTGGTGACACAGGGCAGATACAAACTTTTAAAAAATATTTAGTCTTTTTAGACCCCTCAGAAAAGCTAGTTTTTGCAGTTGAAAAATTTGATTATTCAAAAGATGTGAATACTCCGACAGTAATTCAAAACTCTATAAATCCAATAATTGAAAGCTCATGGATAGAATACGAGCTTATAAAAGAAATAGCTTGATTTTGACTAAACAAAGATATAACGATAGCCTAAAAAGAAAAAAGGACAGTCATGCAAATACTTAGCAGAATGACAGGGAAAGATAACTTTTTGATACCGTCAAATTTAGAAGTCGTAATAAAAGGTATTAGCACTATTCAAAATCTTTCAAATGACGATTTGATAGTGTCAGAAAATGCGATAGAGAAAAATGTAGAGATACCGTTAAACAATAGGAGCGTAATCCAGTTTAACGGTGGACTACTACTCAATAACCGTGGCGTAGTGAGATACGATAAGCCCACAGATGTTTTTCTCAAAACAGGCAATAAATCAATTACTATATATGTTGAATAGGAGAATAAGAGCATGACTACTGTTATAAACGGAGACAACCAAACAGGTGGGGGCAAGGGGTCAAGTGCTCCAAGTGGCTCTTTTGCAAGCAAAGCAGACTTAGCAAATCTAAATAAAAAAGTTTCGGACGAAATTAAAGAGCTTGATAAGGCAAAAAAAACAGTTGCAGAAACAAAATTAGAGATAGAAGCTATCCAACAGCGAATAAAAAGCAACTTATCTAAACTTGATGATGCAGGGGATGAAGCAGAAAAGAATAAAAAGGAAATCGCACGCCTTGGGGTAGAATTAGCTAATAAAGTAAAAGCACTAGATACCATTATTAACATAGCGAATAGAAATGAAAAAGCTATAAGTGACAACACTAACCATATAAAGGACTCACAAAAAGATTTTAGCACTATCAGTAAGACTATTCAGGCTATTCAGAAAGATATAGCTTTTAGAGAGAAAGTGGTAGAAGCTATAGGAAAGAAAACAAGTGATAATGAAAAACGAATTACTACAAATATAGAAAAAGTCATAAAGGCAGATGCAAAGATAAAATCTCTCGAAAAAGATGTTTTAAAGATAGGCGATATAGAGAATAAAATAGTAATCATAGAGAAAGAGCAAAGAAGCACAGTTAACGCAGTAGCTAAGATAGAAAATAAAACTACAGAAAACGAAAGAGTTATAGCAAAACAGCAATTAAAAATAAACAGCATTGATAGCGATATATTAAAAGCGAAAGAGTCTCTAAATCAAGAACTATTGACAATCATGGATGAAATGCGTTTACAGATTAACGACAATATCGCAAAAGTACAAAAGGACTCCGACACAGGATTAGTTAATGTTATAAACGAAAGCATGAAACAGGATGAAATCTCTAAAAAAGCTAGAGAGAAGCTAAAAGCAGATTTAGAGAAAAAGGTTACTGATTTGCAGACTCAGGTAATGGCATTAAAAAGATATCAAAAAATGAGTTTCGCCGAATTTAGAGCAGGCACAGAGACAATAGAAAGAGTAGTAACGGCTAAAGATTTAAAACTATTTATATTAGAAGCTATAACACCAATAGAGCCAGCAGACAACATTAACACGAACTTAGTGAGTAACACTACTTTAAATGCTCACACTTTTCAAAATCCGTCAAATCAAAACATGGATAATATTATGCTTCAATTTAACGATAATCGGACTAGCTCTTTTCCAAATAGAAGAGTAGCTTTTAAAGTAAAAGTCGAAGATGCAAAAAAAGGCGTTGACGGTTGGAGCATAGAAAACGAGAAAAGTGAAGACGAGTTTACTATGTATAAAACTTTCAGCTTAGAAGGAAACGCTTATACTCTATATATAGATTATAAGAAAAATAACAAGTCAATAGATTTAACTTTCAGAGATTATCATTATGGGAATGTCAATGTTTACGGAATGGTTAAATATGTAGTGATTGGATTTGGTAAGTAGATTTTACGATACAAGTTTTAAACGATAATATATCAAAAATAAAAAAAATAAGGAAGAAACATGGCAGAAAAAGAGACAGTAAGTTTTATAACTAAATACAAGATGTATATAATTGCAGTAGCTATACTTTTGGCTTCAATAGTCTTAGTAAGTGTATTTAGTGGAAATCCGAGTATAAGCACTACAGGAGCAGTAAACGCAAGCAAGAAGGCATCGGCGACAAATGGAAACGACAATGTACAGCTAGAGGGGATATCGGTGGGTGGAAACTTCAATCTTGATAAATCATCAAATAAAAGCTCAACAAGTAACGACAACAAAAACACTTCAACGAGCACAACAACCGAGGGAAACGAAAAAAGTCAATAAGCAATAAAAAGCTTGTTGACTCTAGCGTAAGCAACAACCATGCCCTTGGCGACTCTTCAACTACTCACAACTCAGGCATGGATAGAGGGGAGACTACTGATTTAATAACTAGAGAGGTAGAGAATGTAAAAACAATCTTCACTACTAAAGTTATTGGTGTAAAAAAAGATAGTGCTACACTAGTCAAACAGTCAAGGGAAAATACAAAGCTAGATATACATAAAGAGAGCGAAAGAAGAGTAAAAGCCGACAAGGCAAATAACGATTTTACCTCTCTATCTATACAGAAATCAGAAATAAAAACAGAAGCAAAAATAAAAATAGAAGTAGAAGAATTAAAAAAAACTCAAAGAAACCTAAGAAGCTCTATTTCTAGTAACGCTTTTTCTACAATGTCATTATCAGCAACATTAAACGATAGACTTTCAGATTTAGAAAGTAATATTTTAACTTTAAATAACATAATCGCAAACGACAATCTAAAGCTAGAGAGAGATATAAACGACAGCATTACTAAAATATCTCAGCTTGATAATGCGATTAAAAAAAATATCTCCAGTCTCAAAGAGTCAGATGAAAAGATAAGAGACAATAACGCTAACTTGAAAAAACTAAATAGTGATTTAAATAGTAGCATGGCAGAAGTAGAAGAACTTATTATTTTAGCATCAAAAAACAAAGTAGACATCTTAGCCTTTAAAAAGAAAGATGAAAATAATAGTTTAAAATTATCTCAGCTTGATAATGCGATTAAAAAAAATATCTCCAGTCTTGACGATTTAAGCAACAGGGAAGAACTAAGCAGGCAATCAATACAAGAGATAGAGAATAAACAGCTTACAGTAGAAAATAAGACACATTCAAACGAGATTGATATCTTATCACTAAGTACAGCGAGATTGTCGAATGAGGGCAAAATACAGGATAATATAGACAATATATCAAAGGCTATAGTATCGGAGAATAAAATAAAGAGCGATATTATCTCTCAGTCTGTAAAAATTGCAATAAATGAAGGCAATATCAGGAGCATGGACACTAGGATATATGAGAATATAAATAATATAGCAAAAGTTACGGCTCAAATATCGTCAATAGGCAATACTACAAATAGTGGAGCTAGTGATACACAAATAGCAGAAATAGAAGCTAAAATATTAGAAAACAAAACGCTCATAAATACAACGAAAGAAGATATCGAAAGCAAGATAGATGTACTAAGCGATGCAAGCATAGGGTTACTATCTTTCACGCTATTAGCTGAGTGTCCTGATGGATATATAGAAGTTCATGGGCAAAACATAGATGATTATCCTAAGTTAGCTGATAAATATCGGAAGTTTCAATTATTGGATTTGACAGGTCAGTTTTTAAGAGTAGCAGGCGAAATCGATGAAATCTTAGCTTTTCATAGTGACACTACAGCGACAAACGGATTAACAATCATGGGTAAAAATTCTAGTTTTGCAAAATCTACTAAGACGAAGTGGGACACTAGGCAAGTGTCAGATTGGCTATTGGTAGGCGATGCAACACCTGATATTGGCTACCTTGGTATAACCATAAATAGGTTTGCTCAGGTAGTGGGCGATGCAGAGACAGCACCTAAAAATGTAGTGCTAAAATTATGCGTAAAGGCAAAATAAAACAGTAGAAGAACTTTCAAAATATGTACTTTTTACTTTCACCCATTCAGAAGATACAATTTTATCACAAAAAAAACAATAAGGGAATACCATGGATACTAACGCAAGCAAAGAGTATAAATCAGCAGTAGGAGATTTTGCAATCGTAAATCTAGGAGAAAACAGAGCCGAAGAGGATAAAAAGTTTATCGCTATCGTGTTTGACGATGAAAATCTTATAGACATAATCCCAGTAGAGGGAGAGAGAGGGGTTTTTACCTCTAAGCTAACAGAAAAAGGTCGAAGCGTTGCAAATAACGCAATGAGTCAAGAAGCAATCAAATCAGGGGCTAAAGTTATAAATGCAAAAGGTTGTGTTGACGGAGAGGGCGATGTAGCTAGATATAGTGATGATAGTGTAACGGTTTTTGATAGTGAGGGCGTATTAGTAGGACATCTTTCAGAAGAAGAAGAATTTATGTTAGAAAATCATCTTATTGTAGAGATTGACAATGTGACAGGCAGGGCTATTTTCCCTAAAAAGCATGGTATTCATACAGAGGGATTGATAAACATACCTTCTTCTTATCAGTCAATGTATAACCAAATCAAGCCAGCGTTAAACTATGTTAAGTTTCTCCCTTTTGGTTCAAAAGTTCCAGTAGATGTGATTATTCATACTTTGGACTCAATTATAAAAAATGGGATAATTGAATTTTCAGACGAGCCGAGAGAGCCGTTTTTTAACTGGTTAAAAGGAAGTTTATCATGAGCAAAATAATAATCTTACTCTTTGTTTCTTGTATGTTTTTAGCATGTTCACAGCATGCCGAAAGCAAAGAGTTACAAGAGATAAAAAAGATAGAGAAAGTAAAAAATAGCGTAGAAGTAAAAACAAGCACACAAGATAAAAGCAAGCTAGAGGAGTTAACTAGGCGACTAGGGGAGCTTTACAGTTGTAGTGGTGGTAGTTGTATTTACTATGAAACCGATTTACCTGAGATAAACAAGCTAAAAAGAGAGATAAAAAATATTAGACTTGGGAACATAAAAGAGCAATACACGCATGACTTTAGCGAAACAGAAGCAGATAGCTTTTTCGAGCGTTTAAATGTTATTGACTCTTGTTATCAATACACATACGATGAAAAGAATAGCGAAAATAGTGGAGCTGAAAAAGGCGATTATTGGGATATAGACATAAAAGAAAAAGTTGATAAATGTTTAAAAGAGAGAGGGCTTATAAATGACTAAAAAATATACAAAAGCCAAGGGCGATTGTGACGATACCATGATAGTAAAGCTAGAGACTGGCGTAGATGAAAACTATCCGAGGGACTTGATGGATGGAAATTTTTACTTAGTACCACCGAGCGATATGACAGGGGTTAAAGATGTTGAACTTGGTGGGCATGCAGTAGCCGTCTTTCAACGGCTAGGGCACTTACCTATGAGTATGGAGCAAATCGGCATGAGTCGTGATTTACGATATGTAGAAGAAGAGCTAGGATATTATTGTGTTGGCTTCAAGCCTATGACTGAGGACTGGCGTGGTGATTGGCTTTTTGTTGATGAAGAAGGGTATAGGCTACTAGAGCAGGGCATTATATCAGTAGACGAAGCAAAACAGAGGGACGAATATATAAGGCATACGGACTGGACAAATACGCCCTATGAACATGGAAACAAGAGCCGACCAACAGACGGTAAAACTTTTAGTTATTTCGCCGAGAGAGTCAACGAAATGCACCAAAAAGATAGCGTAAAATTTGATAGATATTTTTCAGGTGCTAAAGTCGTCAGACTAAACAATAATGTTAATTTTTTAGAGAGGGTTGAAGAGAATAACCCTATTAATGGGAATAGCTATGATATAACAGAGCTATCAGACCGAAACAAAACCCTAAAATATAGATTTTCTATCTCTAGTTTGTCTAAACTTGTAGGTGTTGATAGTCGTCTCGTAGATGTATTCTTAGAAGTTGCAAATATGATTGATATAAAAATCGTGTACGGTATTAGAAGTCAGGAAGAACAGCATGACCTATATCTACAGGGTAGAAGCTCAAAAGATGGATATACAAACAAGTCCATGCATCAAAAATTTAAGGCGTTAGATGTTGTCCCAGTTAAAAAGGGATTAAATATGTACACACCAACCAAAGAAAATACACTCAGGTGGGCGTTTTTTGTAGGTGTAGTCATGGCAGTTGCTGAAAATCAGGGCGTAAATATACGCAACGGATGGAAGTGGAGAAAAACAGTCATGGACACACTTTTGAGACCAATTAGCGAAAATACTTTAGTCGATAGTAATC
The DNA here is from genome assembly GCA_032361185.1 of Lepetodrilus ovalis. Taxonomy (NCBI): domain Eukaryota; kingdom Metazoa; phylum Mollusca; class Gastropoda; order Lepetellida; family Lepetodrilidae; genus Lepetodrilus; species Lepetodrilus ovalis. Next base: position 11,590 of record JAUTBQ010007572.1, read on the forward strand.
ATTTCGAGATTAGGGACTAGGATAGTTTCAGTAGAATACCGTCTACCTCATGACGAAGCCACAAAAAGAGACAGGCAGAGAACGAAGAGGTGGCGAAAAAAAGTTATAAAAAAAGAAGGCAAAAAGTGCTATAGATGCTCTTCAATACTATTTCTTGAAGTGCATCATCTAAACGATAGAACGCATTTCAGGAGACAGCAATACACCGTTAAGAACGGGAAAGTACTTTGTAGGGATTGTCATAGATTAGCAGACGATAGCGTACATATTACGAACGGTGGGAATGACAAAAAGACAACAAAAGAGCAGTTTTACCGTTGGTTTGAAGCGACTAAAACGCCCTACTCACATCGTTAAAACAGCCGTTTTTAAGTTTAAATTAAGCAATAGAAAAGAGATTTTTCTTTAAATAGAATATATCTTATGTTAACCAAAGGGGATTTTTTGATTTATTTTAAGATTTGCATAGCGATAATAGTTTTGTTTTTTACTAATTATTTTATTTTTATTCAGGGTTTTAGTTGGATTGATACGGTGCTCTTTTTAGTGGCAAATCATATTATATCAGCTATTATAATCACTAGCTCAGTCGTTAAGCACATTAGGAGCAATTACGATATCTTAGACTCAGACTATCGCCTGAGTCTTGAAGATAACCCCTCTTGTGTTTGCTATTAGCTAGTAGGTTGAATTATTGTTACTAGCGTAACCCCTCTTAGGGGGAAAAAGCTTTTTAGCCTAAACATCTTTTCGTTATGAAGAAAAGATGTTTTATTTTCACGCATCATGGCGATTGTCTTTTTCTTGATGGCTTTATCTTCAATTTCGATATTTGAACTATCTTGTATTTTTGTCGTCTTCATGTTATCCCATTATCAATATTTTTTTTTGTTCTGTTTTGCTTGGCACTTCCAAAAGTACGAAATCACTACCTGATAAAAAATCGCTACCGATGAAACCACTTTGAAAAGTTATCTTATCGCTAATTGTCCCAGTTGGATTTGTGAAGATTATTCTATTATTGAACTTTACAATCTGAGGAGTCCTTTTTTTTTCGTAAAAGCTCCATAACGGATATTTATCATTTAAACAGGCGAGAGTCATGAGTAGCATAAACGGCTTTTCAAACGCTAAAGCTCTTTCAAAATATTTTCTTTTATTTGAAAAAGGTGGATTTGACAATATAATATCCCACTTTTCAGGCTCATACTCAAAGAAATCTTTATCATCTTCAATGTGAGAAAAAACTACATCTATTTTGTTTTTTTGAAAAAATTTAACAAATTCACTATCTTCTTTATCAAAAGGACACCAAACAACTGGAGAACGCCCTACCCTACTTTTAAATTTATCGACATAGGAAAAGATAAGAGAAGCTATCGACTCCAATACAAAGGCAGGCGTATAATTTTCGTCATTTCCTATTTTTCCGAAAAGCACTTGTTTACTATTAATCACTATTAAAATCCTTGAAATTATTAAATTTATTTTTATTCTCTCTCTCAAAAAGTAAAAGAGCAGTTTTAGCCTTATCCTTGGTTTTTCTCAGTCTCTCATAATCGGAGAGAGACAAGAAGAGCTTATAACTCAAAAAACCACTACTTATAAAGATGTGATGCTTTTTGATATTAGTAGAAGAATTTGCAACAATGAAGCCAAAGTTAACCTTTTTCTCATTTGAAAAAACTTGTATCAAGATAAGGCTTTACGAAGTGCTAAAACTATCTATCGTTAACCGTGCATCGCCGACAAGCTCTACACTATTCCGAAGCTCATGCAATACTTGAATTGCAATATCGCAATATCTATCATAAACTCCGATTGGGTTCACATAAAACGATGCTCTAAAAATATCTCCACCGTTACAAATCAAGGTTAAATCTTTATTGACTTCTAGGAAAAATCGGTAAGTCGTAAATCCATCATTAAAATTTGATATAAAATCATTTCCAAATCTAGCAACTAGGTAATTTAAGGCATGAAAAGGGTTATTACTTAGTATCTTGTATTCTTTGTCGAAATCTCGTAACGACACATCATTACCCCTCATAAATTCAAGTGGAATAAACCCAGTTTGGCTAATCCGTGAACTTATATTTTTTAATTCTATATTTTGATATTTTGGCTTATCGAAAACTTGATTTAAATCAACGCCCCTACTCTTACAGAGTCCTATTATTTCCTCATAGGGGATAGCCCCCCTTCTCTTCTTGTTTGCTAAACTAGTCGAAGTTACGCCCAGTAAAGAAGCAAGTTCTATATCTTTTTTAATATCAAGCAACTCTTTTAAATTATCTAGTGTTTTAGTAAATGGCATATTTAAACCCCAATATCTCAACTATCTCACAGTCACTAGGTAAGCTTTCATTACTTGAAAGTGGGTATATAGTTTTTCCCTTATACTTATAAAATTCTTTATCTATTCGCACAAAAAGAAATTTGCCGAGTCTTACTCTCTCTTCTTTTCTTTTGCCGTTCTTATGCTGATAAACAAAAGTTTCAGCACTAACACCGATAAAATTCAAATAGTCTTGTTGTGTCACGAGTCCACTTAAATCAGTCGAGTCGTCCCATGCCTTTTTAGATTTTTCGTCCTTACAGTTATCTCGACTAATATAACATAAGAAGCGAGTATGTACCACGCCTTCCCATTGTGACACAGCAGAGGTAGACAGTCTTAACTTTTTAGCTATATCTTTCGTGAAACGAACATCATCAAGTACTAAGTTAACCATTTTTTAGTTTCTCTCTAAGTTCAGCAATCTTTGAAAAGGCATCGTCTCTTTTTTCATACAAAAAATAAATAGATGATAAGTCGTCTTCATCTTCTATTTTTTTTGATATAACTAGCTCCATATCCTCAATAATTAATGAAATTTTGTTTATTTCCTCAATTATCCAAAGTTGGGTTTTTGTCTTTTTTAATAATATATCTCTCAATACTTCTTGTTTCATACTTTTTCCTTTATCCGTTTTTTTTGGTTATCTCTAAATCGGCACAACCAAAAAAAACTTTAATGCTTTCTTTAGTTATATCAATATTATATCATTTTAGACTAAAAACTAAATTAAATCTTAGCTTTTAATCTAAAAAAAAAATGTCAGCTTAAAACCGTTTCGGATATTTTAAGCCGATTATGTTTTATTCTTATTAAATAACCTTTTGCCATAAGGCTATTGTTTAGCCCTGCTATCGCCGTATTATGCATGCCTACAAAACCCTCTTTCTTTAAAATGAGTTTTAAATCTTTTATCGTAGGTATAACTAACTCATTATCACAAACCTTTTCCAGTATTTGTTTATATCTCTTTTGTGTTATCTTGTCTTTAATATCACCCTCTATCTTCTTTTTAATTTCTTTTTTAATTTCTTTTTTGCTGATCTTTATTTTCTTTTCTTTTTTTGAACTCCCCATGTCTTTACGAGATGGGGCTAAAGCTTTCCCTTAATTGCATCTTTAACTTTAGTAGTGTTTGATTTTACATATCCTTCTCGTTCAAGCTCTTTTTTAATATCGATATGATGTGTCTCTTTTGAGTCCTCTTCTACTCTAGCATGTCCTTTAGTGCTTGGGTTTAAGATGTGAGTTATCATGTGTACACCAATAAAAAATAAAACAATAAGCTCACCACCGATAGCAACATACATGCCCTTTGAGTAGTTATCTTTTCTTGTTGCTTCAAACTCAGCCACTTCCTTGGCTCTTGTTTCAGTTAATTTACTAGATGAAGCTCTAAAGTTTTTCATTTGCTCATTTTTTTCAGCTCTTAACTCTTTTAGTTCTCTCTCCAGTCTCTTCTTTGATGTTCTATATTTCCAACTTTCATTATTTAGAGCCTTGTTTCTATCTTCACTAAAAGTCCAATTTAGCTTTTTAAGCCGTTTTCTCTCTCTTACAGACTCAGCATTTAAACTTTTTATTTCGGCTCTTTTATCGGCTATAGAGGTCGTGTAATCGTCTATGTTTGACTCTTCCTTGCTTTTATCCCCTTTTGCATCGACTATCGAGCCTAAAGTTTCAAAACTTCTTGCAAATTCTGTAACTTCATAACTATCAACGATATCAACTGTTTTAACATTTATAAACATTGTTACGCTAACAATTCCAACAATACCAGTTACTAAAGCAACTATATACCATTCGTTACTTTTTCTCTTATCGAGCACCATGATTAAGTGTGATAGCACAAAAAGGACAGCCCCACTATAAAATAGATTTTCTTCTAATCCTGATAGTCCGTCAAAAAAGCTTGAAATAGTCTCAAAGTGTCCTGTTATCATAAGCACTATTGACGACAGTAATAAACCACCGTTGATAGTCATACTACCAATTAGAGCATTTGACATGTAGGTTTTGAAAAACTCAAAACTTACATACATTGCAACACCAAGGGACACAACTAAAAATAATTGTGTCCCTGCTCCAACATGCACACCTACTAAATCTATCGGCACGAGTAACGCCTTCCCTGCTAAATACAAGCCAATTAACGAAGCCAATACAAACACTAGCGAAAAGAAAATACTTACCACAGCACCCCAAAACGCAACCCCAAAGCCTGCTGATTGAATGACTGTATCAATTCTATCAGACTTAACCACATACGATATTATTCTTTTTACCGTATTGTCCTTATTATCTTTTTTTGTTTCCATAGTTTTTTTACCTTTATTTTTTTTCCTATTTACCGTTTTGTTTAACGCCCTACCCTCTTTATTCTGAGATATAAATATCGATTTTATCACGGATAAAGTCAGCCATTTTTATATTGTCTTCTTCCAATTTTTCTTTAAACCTCTCTTTGACTTCCTTGTTTAGTTTAACTTTAATACTTTCGCCGTATCGTTTCCCCTTTCTTTTGTATGTAACGGTTATTTCGTCGCCCTGCTCTATTGTTATTTCTTTCGGCATTTTTATAATCCCCTTTCTTGTTTAAGATTGTGTAGTATAGCATAAAGTTCCCCCTTTGTCAAGGGTAGACCGTTATAATATGACTATGTTTGAAATTTAAGGCAAAAGTAAAAAGTATTATTTTCTTTACTTAGTCGCCCTCTTGTGTCTTTAAGTTTTCAAATTATAAATCGTTACTTCTCTTGATAAAAACAGTACTTTCCATTTAGTACTTTCTATATACTTTTCACATACTTTTTTTTAGTACTTTCCAAAAGTATAAAACGGTACTTTCCATGTACTTTCCATTTGGTACTTTCCATGTGCTTTTTTTAGTACTTTCCAAAAGTATAAAACGGTACTTTCCATGTACTTTCCATTTGGTACTTTCCATGTACTTTCCATTTGGTACTTTCCATGTACTTTCCATGTACTTTCCATTTGGTACTTTCCATGTACTTTCCATGTACTTTCCATTTGGTACTTTCCATGGAAAGTACATGGTACTTTCCAACTAGGTGAAAAGTACCCTTGGAAAGTACCATTTTACACTTTTGGAAAGTACATGGAAAGTACTTGATTATTTTTTTGGAAAGTACTAAAAAAAATGAGTATTCTATAACTGAAAATATTGATTTAATTTATACTTTTGGAAAGTACAATTTTATACTTTTGGAAAGTACTAAAAATCACTTTTGGAAAGTACTAAAAAATCTCAGTACTTTCCATTGTAAAAATGAGTTAAAAATCACTTTTGGAAAGTACTAAAAATCACTTTTGGAAAGTACTAAAAAATACACCAAATAAAAAGCTTGAAAAGTACTAAAAATATACTAAAAAATATTTTGGAAAGTACCAATAATATTATAAAATATGCAAGATTTTAGTAACTCACATTAGGGGCTATATGTAAACTATACTTTACCGTGATAAATAAAAAGGAGAGAATTTTAGTAATAGGGTAGGGCGTAGCTGAAAAGATAAGGTAGTATTTTTTTTAAAGTTTTGTAGCCTTTTTGTTGGGTTTAACGACATGGTTAAAGAGTTAAATGTATAGCGAGGGTGTTAATAGTCTCAGGAAGTCTTAGCGTTGGCATGAGCGTTTAAAGTATCTAGTAATGATAGATGTATAGGGTAGGGCGTTAAAAGTGTTTAAAAGGCGTGTGAGTTGACATAGTAAAAGAGACTAAAAGATATCCTCTTGTAGTAGTCTCGTAATCTCTTTTATTCGCATCTTGTCAGCAAGCGAACCAGTAGGGAAGGGAGCATGTATTAACTTTTGAAGCTTATCTTTTTTGATAGCCTTCTCCGTGATGTAAAAAATCTTGTTTGCATTTGTGTAATTTGTTGATATGTCAGGGGGGTTAAAGCTCATGTTTTTTCCTTTTTTTTCTCGTTTTCCTATTATACCATTAGAAAGCTTAGGATAAGTTAAATAAATATAACGGTAAAAACGGCGTTCAAAAGAGAAAAGTGAAAAAAAAACAAAGAAGGCATGAACATCGACAGGGTAGGGAGTTAACGCTTTTTCTTAGGGTTCACTTAGATTTTTTCTTTATCGTTTAATTTTAAATAAAGAAACATGTAAGTACAATTAACAAAACAAAGCAAAAAAAGTAAGAGGGGAGTGGGTAAGTATGAGACCGTTAAAAGCTAACACAGCAACAGAAAACCCTATCACCATGTCAACTTCAACAATTTTAAAATCAAGAAACCAAACTCAAATACTAAGACTTTCAAAAATAGTAATAATAAGTAAAAATCCAACAAAGGTAAATCTGCTAGCTACTCCCAAAAGAAAAAAGTTAACGAAACTAATTCTTTTAGACCAAGGAACAAAAGCATCGAAGGCAATATCAAAGAACAAAGTTACAAAGAACAAAGTTACAAAGAACAAAGAACAAAGTTACAAAGAACAAAGTTACAAAGAACAAAGTTACAAAGAACAAAGTTACAAAGTTACAAAGTTACAAGTTACAAAGTTACAAGTTACAAAGTTACAAGTTACAAAGTTACAAGTTACAAAGTTACAAGTTACAAAGATAAAGGCTACAAAGCTACAAGCTACAAGGCTTAAAGTTTGATACAGCAACATAATACACTAAAAACTTTTAAAGAAAATACAATCATTGGCTTTAATCTTAAAAACGAAGATTATTTAGAGCTAATAGATAGTGAAGCCCCTAAACCTTTTGCAGTAATACACAGAAGGGGAGTGGTTAAAGTTTATTTCGCACTAGATGGAATATTTAAAACTTCTAACGCTATAGAAAAGAAAAATCAACTAATACGCAGATTTGAAAAAGTACATAATGCAGAAAGCTATGAAATAGGGAGTAACTTTTTATCGCTAGAGCTACTGGATGATATTATTTTAAAAGACGGCGTTTATATTCATACTGAAATTTTAAAAACTTCTAATTTTTATTATCTTGACAAGTATTCAGAAGAGGGGACAAAGCAGATTGATTTTAGAGTTTCTAAAAGCATGATGAAAAAAGAGAATGAAAAATTTAAAAATTTAAAAGATAAAAACTATAACTTCTTCATGATAGCAACCAAAGGAGCATTTGGATTGTTGGTTGACAAAAGAAGAGTAGGGCAGTACCATAGCCAATTCACAGTACAAGAAATCATGAACCTAACAAAAGATTATCACCATGTGGCAAAAGACAAAAGTTCTGTAAAATCAGCTTGTAAGTCTATTTTTAAAAATTTTGAAGAGAGAAACTTTAAAATAAGAAAAGACTCTATCAGAAGCAGGGCAGAACATGCCAAATATATAAATAAGAAAAGATTTGAAGAAACTTCTAAAAAAATACTCACAGAAATACAAGAGAGCACAAACATAGCTTATATTTCAAGAAAACTAGGAGTGGCGAGAGAAACAATTTATAAAGTAATTCGTTTTTTCTTTTTTTCTGTAACTTCATGGAGAAAGAGCTTTACAATTAACTCTTTTCTCTATGTTGTTGGCTTAGGTTCAATGGCTAACAGCACTCAGGGGAAACCCCTACTACCAACTGGACTAGACACATGTTTGAACAGACTAGCCAAACTAGAGAAAAAGCTAAAAATTGACTTTGGTTTTTTGAGAAATTTGAAACAAGTATCGTTACATTTTGAGAGTTTTGACGATTTTAACCATTTTAGACAAAATAATAGAGACTTTTTTCATGCCGTCATTATAGCATCTGTTTGCTGTATAGTGTTGTCCGGTTGCGGACA
>JAUTBQ010007683.1:0-19699 GCA_032361185.1 Lepetodrilus ovalis
CAAAGAAGTCAACCAAAATTTATCAAGTCTTTTGAAACAGTCACATTTATCCAGTAACAGCATGTGCTGCACGACGTGTTCATGCAGGTTGCGTGGAACATGGTATGTGCGTGATAAACCAGCCGGAGAGCGAGCATGTTCACGAAGCGCACATGAAATGAATGCTGTATTTTAAGTCAGATAACATCCTCGTAACAGCCAATTCGTGAAAAGCAATATCCTCGGGGCTCTGACATTCTTTTTCACGAATCGTCTGTTATTAGGATGTTATCCTATACGGAATGTGTCTCCTGTATATAGTGAGCAGGCAAACATCTGGTGACAAACGCTTTGATTTGGAGACAAACATCCAAATTTTGTGACAAACAGTTTCATTTTGTGACAAACAAGTCCAATTTTGATCACAAGTGGTATCATTTGAGAGCAAATTGCCCAATATTGTTGTACAATCTCGCGAAGGACCTACAAGCCATGTCTTGAATAAAGTCAATAGTAGATGACAATTGCAAGCATTTTCCATTCAGTTTTATCTCAAATGATAATTTTCACAGAAAAAATGGTGAAATATTGGATGCTAATGAAAAATCACTATTTTACAATTATCTTACAAAGAAAGATTAAGTATTCAATGATTTCACATTTACAAAATATCTTTCTAAATAAAAGTGACTTGTTGCTTGACATCGCAAATGGAGTTATTTACTCAGATGAATCGATTATAAATAAGAGTTGCCTTCTATAATTTACTCTCCTGGGTTGAAAACAATATTTTTTCCAATTTGTCATTTCTGTGTACAAATGCACCGATCCTGATTCTTATCAAAGTTGTAAATTTAAGATCAATATCCAGCGCTCTAGCATGGGCTCACAAATGACAGGTCAGGAACAGAGTAATATGTTTTGTTAGTTGATAGGACAAGATATATCAGCTGAAGTAAAAGTATTGCCAAAATCATATATTCATTTTTAAGTGTGTAGTAGACTTAGGGCATTGTCATAATATAAAGTATAAAAACAAAATAGAAGAAATTATATTCTTGAAATAAATATATATTTTTTTTAATTGGGGTTTAGAGTTGCTTTCAAGATTCTTTTCTCATTGAGCTACAATTTTCCCCCTATTTAGGATTAAATGTCTATTTTCATATAGTAATGTAATAGTTCAACCGACTCTTGTTTTCAGATTTAGTCCAGATAAAAATTTAAACCACGGAGCGCTGACCATTATATATACTCAACAACAAAAGTTAAGGGCCAATAGATATATAGTGGGGAAGCTTTATAATTTTTTAGAATCTGGTGCCATTCTTCTTCAGATGTGTCTGCAAGTTATTGTAGAGTATCTGGAAGTTGTTGATGTCTGAAAATTCTTCGCTACTGGCCCTTAATTTATTTTGTTGAGTATACATTAGTTCCTGGTGCAGCCCTATGTTTGTTGAAGGGTTCTAATCCCACTGCAATCTCACCTCAAAACTGTTATTGAGAAGAAGGTTGAAGTCTGGCTTGATTACTTTCCTCACAGGCAGCGGACTTTCATCTGCGTCTTCTTGGTTTAATCTCGTACGAGACGTCTCAACTAGAAGGAAGAAAAATATATTTACCAGAAAGGAAAAAAAAGCATTTTACGAGTCGATACTTGGAATCAGAGCATTAATTAACTCTTTCCACGCTGAAGGCAACAGGAGATGCCCTAAAGAACAGTCCCTGTGCCTAATCCAGCAGTGAGAGGGTTAAAAACATCATATAATATTATTAGAAAGTTATGATTATAAATATCATCACAAAATATAATTAACACCTGAATAATAATTTCTAAATATCAATGTTCAGATATATTAATATATATGAAAAAAATTGCAAATTAAATTTGTCGGTAATTTTCGCAAACTTGATACCTGTAAATATATTGTTGTCCATATTGGCGAGTACAAATTTCAGCAGTAGACCAGATAAAAGACTATGCCAGTAGCTAGACAAGACATAGCACTGCTAGCATGGGGGCCGTGTGACTGACACATATGGTGATTCCTTACTATCAGGTAGACATGCTTGTGACTGAGTCTATACGTGACTGCCACGACGACAACGACAATCTCAATGTGACCGGTTCGCAACTACAACAATTTCTACATGTCCAACTCGTGACAACAATTTCTATTTCACCAGCTCGCGACTATGACAATCTATAAGTGACCGGCTTCCAACATTGACATTCTACATGTGAACACCGGCGACGACGATTTCTACATGACATGGTCGCGACCACGATCACTACGGGACAGGCTCGCGATTACAAGAATCTCTACATGATCGGCAGGTGATGATGATCTCCATGTGATCAGTTTGCAACAGCCATCCTTTCCTAAGCCCCCTTCTGAGCACAGCAAGAATCAACAGTTAAGTAAAGACACATTGACTCGGGACACCTACTAGGTCGAGCACGGATAAATCAATTTTGTTACGTAAACCCCAAATTAATCAAATCTGTTGTCAAAATTTAAATTAAAAACTACCTTGAGTCGGTGACCATTTGTCTGTATATATCTGTGTAGACAAGATAGGACATTCGAGACATCGCTACGTTGTCGAAGAACATGTTTATCTCAACCAAGACACTCTAAAATACCCACTGTCGACGTTATCAAATTGGGTAGGAGTTTAGTCAAAATATAGGTAAGCCGCAAAACTTGCATTGATCAATAAACTAGTATGGCCAAAATACTTTGCTAGTGAGTGACTTATTATTTTACACCACAGCGAGAATCTTTGACCCACACATGCCGATACTTTGCCAGTAATAATCTGTTAATGCGATAATCGTTAACGAGATATAGCGTTCTCTGTTTAGCCCTAACCCTATTTACCAGTAGTAATTGCATTATCTGTCAACACAATGTGAACGTTTCTGTTAGGGAAAGATTAAATTCGGCCTCAATCTTTTGGATAAACAGCTTAAACCAAGTAGAAGAAAAATGTACAAATAGCATGCTCAAAGTGAATTCATCACAATAAGCTGGTCATCAGCATACATCAAGATGACAAGTCAGACAAAACAAGTAAACAGATCAGTAGAAGGTATCCATTTTGTGATTAGACATTATCAATTCCTTCAAGGACACCGTCACCATGGTTACTAATGTAATAAACAATGTCGGAACAACATAACCAGTTTTTAGGGGAATACAACTTAAACACAGGCTCCGATTTCTTGAAACAAAATTCAGTTTGAGATTTTGCTCAACTGAGATTTCTGCCATTAACTCAGTGATGTAACTTGAGTAAAAGTTCGGCTGGGTTTGAGTTTTTACTCGAGTTATAGCTCACGAGTCGATGTCGTGGCAATGAGAGAAATCTCAGCTGAGCAAAATCTCAAACTCGTAAATCTGGGCCTGGACTTTTGATCACGACGTGAAACCTACCTTAAAAACAAGGTACAATCTAAACACACATTTCCGTAAGTTCTCGTAATCGAACTGAGCGAACTGATCCAGCCCTACTGTCCATTAGTGTCTGCAGTGTCCAAACATGTGCGGATGGTCAAACTGGACACTGTCTAATGACCCTTGGGCAGTGCATATTACTGGCTCATCTATTAGAGGACCGACATCGCGCACTGACAGCAAATGAAGTCAAAGCTGAGAAATGTGTCTCACCTACTTATTGCCTGCTAATCCCTTCAGGGGAAACAAACCTGTGACCGAGGACACCAACGTACTGGATATTACTCTATGGTACTGAATACTAGTGTACTACAGTACTTAATACTACAAAAACATCGCAGTAGAAGTTGTTTACCCAAACACAACAAACTTAAAGGTTAAAAGCTACGGTACATATATTATTGAACGTTATAATCCTATAATATCCTAATAAAGTCTGTAAATTTTTATTATTATTAATTCTTTTTAATTGGGGTTCAGAACAACTACCAAGGTATGGCGCCATGGTTCTTTCACTTGTATCACGGCTTGTCAAGTTTAGGTCAGAAGGAAACCTGCAACATCCATAGCGTTAATGTTGCAGTAAACCTGCGAGCACCAGCTGCTACTGAGACTAATGAGCCTCTAATTTGAATAAAATCATAGTAGCCAACAATAACTTTCTCAAACAGCAAATAAATCACGACTGTACTTAATTTGGCATCTCCTGTGACCCCAGTAAGAAGAAAGTTGTTATCTTATGCAATTGTTCAAAACATTATAATAGTTGTCAATTATGAGAGAATAATGCACTAATTGCTCAATTCCAAACATAATTTCTTAGACCCTGTTGGATATTATTAAAAAGATCTTTCGATGACAATAGGTATTCATCCACCATTTGAAAGCGGCTCTAAACCCCCAATTTAAAAAATACATTAAAAAAGAATCCAACATAATAATCAGCCGTGATTGAGGACATCGTATGACAGAATCGGAAACAAACAGAACAGAATCAAATATTAGAATGTACTTTCCATAATGGCCAAATAGCATAGAAGACTGATCCCGTCTGTAAATACCTACAATTAAGGCAAAGCTGAGTGATAATTGCTTCTCTTGTCGACAGGTAATAGATATGATCAAAGTAATTATTATTGGTCATCACTTAGTGTCTGACAAAGACGTATCATCTGTCACTCGGCTTGGAAACACGCGAATAACGAGCGGCCTCGTCGACTTAATGTTCCTTCCTGCATCACAGGAATTTTAAATTATGTCTCTTAAAAATTGCTTTTAAAAATACCTAAAAGTAAAGTAAACATGGTTATAAAATATAGAAAAATTATTTTTATTGCTTAACCATATTTATGTTATTTTAATGACATTTTTGGTTTTGTTTAATTGAGACAAAATTTCAGATTCCTGATTCTGTATCCATGAGACAGTGTACCTTTAACTACATGAAACCCATACCAGCTCATACGAGGCATTACACACATACCTATAGAATACCTGTATATAATACCTGTACCTGCCCATACAAAGAATTGTACCCATATCTATATATTACCTACATAATGACCATACCATCAGCTCATACGCCTCAATGAATCCTATTATATTCGCCTTCAGGATGTGAATGGAGCCCGATCTCGCATCACCTAATAATGTTGTGTGTAGATAAAATAGCCGTGGGAATGCTTCTTAATTACGTTTCTCAAATTATTTGCCCGACACTGTTACAGCCTCCATATATATAAAAGAACTTTTAAAATGTATCAATGCGACATAAAATGCTTGCGAAATGCCTGAGTATGTCACCGTAAGTTTTGAAATTCAATTAAAATTCAAATCTATTTTATATTCTATTAAAAAATTGACACTTAAATATTTCATTAGAAGATTCACAATAAATACACATTCCTAGAATTTAGAAATAAAATTTAATCTATCTTATGCAAACACAGTAACAAATGTATTGAAGACTGCAAATCTGATTCTTTACAATTTCAACAATACGAAAGAATCGAAGACTTTACTAACATAAACAATTACAACATTTGTATGCAAAATATGTAAAGTCCTATAGAACAATTACAATGTAGATTCAAAGCAAAAAGCTAGCTCCAATCTAAAAACTTTAATGTAAAATTTAAGAGATATAATTTTCAAAACTATAGCACGTTCATTAAACAATAGAATGAGCAGTTCAAATGAACATTCGAAGGGGCAAATTCAAGCTGAGATTTGAAAATCTATACAAAAACATGCTTCAGACATGCTAATCTACCACAATAAGAACGAACATATTTTCAAAACTTCCAATTCTAAAATAATCTACAATTGCCAGATTATGAATAAAATTTGCTAAAAATGTGTGATACTTTTAGATTTGGATGTAAACGTTGTGTAAATATAACACATGTGCATGAATAATGTCTACGGCCCGTAGGCAAAAATCGCTCGAGACAGATTGGTCATTTAGATTACATAATATAATAGATGAATCTCCCTGTTTGAAACCCCCCTAGCATAACTGATCGATATTGGTAAATTTAAAGCAAGGCTGCTAAATCTGTCCAATTTATTATTTATTTCCCATTTATAACAAGTTTTGAACAAGATAGTTATACATTAATATAGTTTTTTCTAATATAATTCACAAAAGAAAATGGGGAAATTGGATTCATTCAAGCAATGTGAAGATGCATTTAATTGGATATTTATATTTATAACTGAACCGAAAAATATCGCGTTAATGTGAAATGAAATAAAAATGAAATACAAGAATGAGTGAATATGGAGTTTAACGTCGCTGCGGGAAGAAATACAAGAACACTGTTAGTGAAGAGTGAACGGTATGGCATATCAACGATCTAAAGAAACACAATACAATTTGATAGGATGCAATGCACAAATACGGTCACGGAGAATTAATCAGGACAACAGCACTACCAAAACAAGGTGGACTCGTGCATCTTACCTTGATCCAATAGATCACATTACTACATTCATTACAGAATCTGTGCTTGTACTGATTGCATTTATACTTTGACAAAGAATGCCAGAAGATATGATATAAATTTCTGTTTTAAGAAGCAACTATTTATTAGTTAAAGTAATTTCAGTTCAAAGCACAGTTCCTTCAAAGTGTCTTTCAGAAGTCATTTATACAATTTCAAATGATAAATGCAATTCATGTTGTTCAAAGGTGAATGAGAGTGTTATTGTTTTACATCACAGTGGGAATCTTTCACCCATACATGACCAAGTTGTTCAAAGGGAAAATTACCAAATAATTAATTTAAATTTAATTATGAATTTGATAAAGTCTTAACTTGAAAATGTCGCCAAATACTGCCAAGTATCTGTATAAATGACTTGTTGATAGATGAAGTTGAATACCATATATAACAAGATAAGGATTCCTAGTGATTTGCTTATATTATTAAATGCTACGGTAGTAGATGTACGTCGATTGTTCAAAGTAAGAAGACTGATAAACAGTGGCCAAATGTGAACAATTCCAGATTGAATATTGCTGAAATAATGGAATTTATGCAAAATTTGAAATGAGCAAATTCACGAATCCTTTTTTCTAAGATATATGGTAAACAACTACATAGCACTGCAGGTAATAGGGTAGCTGTCATGTGATTGGCTGTTTCATCTGACTGTTTCTAATTTTGTTGATATACATGTACTATTCAAAATATAAGGTCCAAAATAGATCGTCCAATTTTTTTAATATGAAATAATCATAGTAAATATGTATTGGCACTTGTATTTAATATTTATCTTGGGAAATAAAAATCTAAAAAAAAAAGACCCAACTTTATGCTTTATTTCTACAAGAAGCCACATGAAACTGTATGTGACCACACGACCCCATGACCTATGACCTGCAGTGCAGCATGCAGAACAAGCAGGGGGACAGTACCTGGAGAGGGTGTGGTGTCGTCAGACTCACCAACGAGGCGACCATCTCGGATGGGCCTCAGTTTGGGCATGGACCGGATGTCGGTCAGTAACAGCTCGTGAGGGTCGTGCACCTTCGGTGGCGGCGAGTTCAACTTCCGCTCCTTCACCTGCAACGCCAGAGAAAAAAACGCATTAGTAATGGCAGCAGGAGTATGTGTTTATTATTCTATGTGTTCATGGTTCTATGTGTTCATGGTTCTATGTGTTCATGGTTCTGCAACACCAGAGAGAAAAAATGCATTACCGTAGTAATGGCAGCAGGAGTATGTGTTTATTATTCTATGTGTTCATGGTTCTATGTGTTTCAGTTTTACATGTTTATGTTTTGGTTCAATGTGTTTATGGTTTTATGTGTTCATGGTTCAATGTGTTTTGATTCTGTGTTTATGGTTCTATGTGTTATGGTTCTATGTGTTCATGGGGATATGTGTTTCGGTTTTACATGTTTATGCTTTGGTTCAATGTGTTTATGTTTCTATGTGTTTTTGGTTCTATGTGTTTTGATTATATGTGTTTATGGTTCTATGTTATGGTTCTGTGTGATGATGGTTCTATGTGTTTTGGTTCTATGTGATTATGTTTTTATGTGCATTATGTATACAAATAGTAAGGGCAACAAAATAATGACTGATGGATCTATATGAATTATTAATGAATAGATGATGGATTGCAACTGCGAGGACTATTCAAGTATGTTTTCAAAGTAAGTATTGAGATACTAGTATTGGTAACAAGATTGTGGCTGACGAGTCTTGCACTATACAGTATACAATGACTCAGACATCTAGAAATACATTTTTCCTGCATGATTTTACCAGGAATGCAACCATCCCGATAAACTGGGATCGACTGTAGATATCCTATGATTTGAACCTAGAGTCAAACACTACATATCTCAAGCAATCATAACCTACTTCATCTTTCAAAACAAATGCTTCAAACGCTTTCACTTTGTCTAGATGTGATATAACCATACACTTTTTGTATGGTTGCACAACACTATATTACAACTACAACTACAACTACTACTGTTGCTGCTGCTGCTGCTACAACTACTACTACTATGCAGTATTTGACCATCAGAAACTTGACATCAACTCTTTCAAGTCACAATAATAATAAATCCACATAAACAAAACTTACATCATGAAAACAATATATCCATTAAAAGTACATCCCATCGCTAGCACTCCTCACACGAAAATTCCAACTGAAATATTTTCGGGTAAAACCGTGGAAATGGTGACGAGATTTAACGCAGCATTATCCTGCTGCCTTCGTAAAGCCCACTCGATCCACGGCAGTCAACACAGCGCCACCTGGTAGTAGCCTCCAGATAGCCAGCGGTCAATATACCATACACTGACCAGCTCCAGGTCCCAGTTCATAATCACCTCAGTAATGTTGTCAGTGCTGCAGGGCACACAACACAACACCTGGGTCGGCCTGACCAGCCTAGCTGACCTTGAATCCTCCCCAAAGTAAACGCATCAATGGACGATATATATTTGATGCATCTTTATTGTCCCTACATCCATGTTTTGTTCGAGCCGAGCATGTGCTGAAGGTTTTATTACAGCCGTTTGCGATATCACGAACGACAAGTCGATAAGCGATGCGCATGGTGATCAATATTTACCACGGACTGGGTCGATGTTATCCCTGATTTTGAAATGTTGGAAATTAATCTGAGGATTGTCAACGGTTGCAAAACAACTTTCGGAGATAATGAACATTGTCATGACGACGAAGTACACAAGGGGCTTACACAGACATGCTATAGGCTGTAAAACATGCAAACTTTGAGGCATTCCTTTTCACTGACAGCTATGACACGAGAATTAATCAGAAAGCTCACTTTCCAAGGTTCTGGGATGTCATCAACTTAAGTGTGCAGAATGTCCAGTCGTCAGCAGGTTTTGAGAATCAGAGATACTCTTGATGGTATTATACTGGGATATTAGTGTCAACAAAAACTAATTAATTTCTAAAATACATCATGTGATGCATAATACTTCAGTGGACCCACGCTTATCTGGACTTCAGTTCCATCACTATCTGCACAGGTTTTACTGGAAACCATATATTAGTTTTCCTATATTAAATGACTCGGATATCCAGAAATTCAGTTATTCGCACGATATATATACAGTATATATATATATATACACACACATATTTTTGTTTAATGCCTAGAAAATATGTGTTTACCGGTCCGGTAAGTGTACTGTGCCTTCCAAATATTCGTAACTAGCAACTAAGGGAATAATATTGCTTGTATTATTCAGAAGTGTTTTCAACAAATGATGCAAGCTTTCTATAAACAAAACATACTACATGTATATACAAAACAGACTTTAGACAAAACAGACAGCTGTAGACAAAACAGACTATTGACAAAACAGACAACAGTACACAAAGGAAAATGGAAGACTAGACAAAACATTTAGATCTAGGATATGAAAAATAAATAAAGACAGGAAATTGACTCGTTAATCAAACTCCACCTCAAAGAGGTTTCTCACTACAATACATTGAAGTGTACACACCACCGAGAGAACACCAACACATATTGATTATGTTCCACAGATAAATTGAAAATAATGCAAAATCACTATGCCGAACAGTTCCTAGAAGGTTTTCACAGCCAGAATTGAAAAATACCATTTTTTTCCCCCTACATCTAAGAAGGATTCAGTTGTGGCATTGAGAATTAGAAGATGTCACCATGACCCAATTGAAAACCAGAATATCAATTGTTTTAACATACAACTAAAAAAAGATGTACTGTTCTCGCTTAATTTTACCTTCAGAATTGGATTATATTTTAATGACCCAACGTAAAACCAGAATACCAATTGCTTTACTATACAGCTTTTTACAGATTTACTGTTCTGGCTTAAATTTATCTTAGAGAGTTATAGATGATGTCACCACAACCCAATTAGTCTGTTTGTCTAAAGCAATGACATCTGTCTGGGGATGTGTACACAGATTTTCACCATTGGTATCATGTCCAGTAACTTACACAGAGACCTATCAGAACGGATGCCTTGACTGGAAAACATAGGCCATAACATAGCAGTGACATTATGCTGAGATCTTTCAGCAATGACATCATAGAGACTGATTTGCATTTCATATGGTTTGCATGACATCATAGAGACTGGTTTGTCATACAGAGGCATGACATTATAGAGACTGATTTGCATTTCAGCAATCATACAGACCCTTCAGAAATTATGTCATACTGTTCAGCAATGATGTCACACAGACCTTTTTATGATGTCATAGACAACAATAATGTCATGTACAGACCATTCAACGATGACAAAAGAGATCTTTCAAGGATGATGTCACATAAATGCTGTTCAGCAATATCATAGACTGCTCAACAATAATGTCATACAGAGATGTTTCAGCACCGTCATACAGAGATGTTTCAGCACCGTCATACAGAGATGTTTCAGCAACGTCATACAGAAGCCATTCAGTAATTACAATATACAGACTTTATCATACAGTGCTCACAGGTTTACTGAAATATCCAGTAACACAGATGTTGCGTGTTTCCTTCTGCCCTAAACTGACAAGCCATGATAAAAATGAAAGAGGCTCTAAACCACAATTATATATATAAAAAAAATCCAAAATAAACAAACAAAATTTCAGCGATAATGTCATATGAGAGACCTTTCTACAATGACACCTTATCTCCAATAAATGTGTAGACGTCATGGTAAGCAATGATATATGCTGGGCTATTACAGAAGTAGACTATTAAAATGACCCACACAAAAACAGCTCACATTAGGGCTCTTATTTCTTGAGAAAATAACTCGGCCGAGATATAAAAGCCAAGATATTTGTCCTGAGATGTACAGGTAGTTTTCAGTTAACAGTTGGAACCGAGGTATTTCTTTTCCGAGAAATTGAAATGGAGTTTTCTCAAAAGTCGAGTAGGAACTATGTATAAGTCTTTTCTTAGTGACTTAAGTTTGTTTCGAGAAATTGGGCACAAAACTATTGAACGAAGAAACGAGAGAAAACATAAAAGACCAATATCGGATCTTGCCATCATGCATCATCCTCCGAAGTATTGGCGTGTTTGCAATCGGACCCTCAGGTAATATCTCGTTACATCGGGCGATTGCACCCCGAGAATAGCTCTGTCGCCTCATGATGGTTATTAAACAGAAGGTCATCGACGTCCTACCGTGTTCATACAAGTGATCAACGTCGCCAAATGGGTGAATTAATCAATTAATTGCAAGAATCAAAGCCTGTAACATGTCCTATAAATAATTGGCATTTCTGAATAAAGTCCGGTAGCTGAAACACAGACAAGATCTTACTTAATTTAACCCTCTCCATGCTGCAGGCAACCAGAGATGCCCTAACTAGCAGTGTATGTGCGTAATCCAGCATGGAGATGGTCAAGGAGTCATGTGACAGGCATGAAAAGAGGACATTTGGCATTTATTAACTTTGGTATTTATTTTATTAAATTTGGTATTTATTTATTATCAGCTAGCAAATTTCAAAGGGTATTGTTGCATTCAATCATTAATCAATGACTATCATCAACTGGGGGATGTATAATTTCAATGTGGTGCATATCTGTTCAGACACCTTTTTATTCATTGAATGCCCACAACCTTGCCATGCAGCAGGAATTGCACACAACCGATATTACTAATAGCATTCACAACCAATAATCAAGATATCGACTTGTCCTTGTTGCTAGACCTTCTACATTGCTTTCCACCTCGGCTTTGATCTCAATGTGTGTTATTGAATGTTAATGATTTTACGATTTATTTTTACATACTTTTCAATGCATGAATGCATTAACATGTTGGGGCCACTTATTCGTAATGCATTACAACACATATACATTGAAACCGTTGCCATCTTGAAAGATTTAGAGATAGATATGGCAATAGAGATAGATGTAAACCATCTTCTTAAAATATTTGGCCATCGTCTACTTAACATCATTCAAAGACTGCAATATGATCATCCAGAACTCTTTTCAGTAGCTAGTTTGATGTTGTGTGTGTTCTAAAAAGATAGATTTATCTGAGCTAGAGTTATTTAATGTGGGTGGCAATTTCACTCTTGTCAACATTTCAACAATATAGGCAAGTATTTAAACTTAACAGCACTGATTGGCTGACTATAAAAATACAGCTCTCTGATTGACTGACTATAAAAATACAGCTCTCTGATTGGCCGACTATAAAAATACAGCTCTCTGATTGGCTGACTATAAAAATACATGTCCCATACGTGACACAGATGGACACAACTTTGGCTGTATTACCCAAGGCCTTTGTTGGACATTAAGTTGGCAATGACCATTTGTTTCAGAGGATGGATATGACTAGAATCCTAGCCCCTGTTCCACATAACGATTGAACCGCGATAAGAGACGTAACCACGTTAGTGTATATGTCGAGTTACAGCTCTAGTAGTGCTACAATTGTTAGGTGGAATGGGACCCTAGTCAAATTCTTATCTTGAATTGAAAACAGCCTTCTGAATAAGAAAGAGCTAACCTATGAAAGAGTTAACCTGGCATATATATGAAGAGGTTAACCTATGTGGCATAACCATAAAGGGGTTAACATATTTTGCATACATATGAAAAGGGTTATCCTATCTGGCGAACAAGTGAAGGTGTTAACCTATCTGGAATATGCATGGTTAACCTACCTTGAATAAACCTGAAGGAGTTAACCTACCTTGAATAAACCTGAAGGAGTTAACCTGGCATGCACATGAAAAGGGTTAACCTATCTCGCATACACATGAAAGGGTTAACCTATCTGGAATATACGCAATTGCTTCACCTTACATCTTGCTAAATCAGATCAGGAATACACTCACGTTCGCACCGTCACCTAGGGACTGCTTCCGAAAATAAGCGAGTTCTATACCATTAGCAGACGAGCAGGATCCCGTGTAATGAGCTCCTGGGATTTCATCACCAGACACTGACCTTCACTGTCTGGGCAGTACATGCAGAAACATGGCGATACTGGTCAAGGAGTACCAAAGGTCAAGGAGCACCAAAGGTCAAGGAGCACCAAAGGTCATTTGACGACCAATGCCATGGTTATTTGAAGTTGATGTCTTTAAGGTCACTGGCAAGACCTCAATTAAGGATTGACTGTAATTTTGTTTACGTTCATCGAGATATGAACGCTAAAAACCGATGTTCAATCTATATGAATCTGCAAAGTGGTTCATAACAGTTTTTGCACATCATCATAACTTGATGAACGTAAACAAAATGACAGTCAAACCTGATAAACATATTGCATAATAAATCGGTGGATATTACATTCATTTACTAGTCTGATATTACAAAAGAAAAGTTTTTATTAACTTCGAAGCGCCGTGCAATAATAGTTCCAACTGAAATGTATTAGAGTATTGATTCTCCATGACCAGTAAACTGCCAATCAAGAAGCAAATTTAGTTCATCGAAGTATGAATGCAATGTTTTAGGGTCATGCAGACCAATCAGATTGTGGGATTGACAGTAGATTTATTTATTATATGACCTTACTTTTTAAAAAAAAAAGAAGAAAAGATGTTTAACGTCGCAGCGGGAATCTTTCACCCATTTACGACAACGTTACGATGAAAAACATTAATTCACTTTAAACAAAAACTGTTAAAATACTGTAAAATATTTGACCACTGACATTGTCTTGTAAAGTTCTTGGGACTGTTGTGTTGCTGTGACCATCAACCTGTGTTCATACCGTCTGTGCATCGTCTATATTCTGCCTGCATGGTGACTATTCTGCCTGCATAACGACTATTCTGCCTGCATAACGACTATTCTGCCTGCATGGTGACTATTCTGCCTGCATATTCTCCCTGCATGGTGACTATTCTGCCTGCATGGTGACTATTCTGCCTGCATGTTGACTATTCTGCCTGCATATTCTCCCTGCATGGTGACTATTCTGCCTGCATGTTGACTATTCTGCCTGCATATTCTCCCTGCATGTTGACTATTCTGCCTGCATGGCGACTATTGCGACTATTCTGCCTGCATGGAGACTATTTTGCTTGCATGGTGACTATTCTGCTTGCATGTTGACTATTCTGCCTGCATGGCGACTATACTGCCTGCATGGTGACTATTCTGCCTGCATATTCTCCCTGCATGGTGACTATTCTGCCTGCATGTTGACTATTCTGCCTGCATGGCGACTATTGTGACTATTCTGCCTGCATGGAGACTATTTTGCTTGCATGGTGACTACTCTGCTTGCATATTGACTATTCTGCCTGCATGGTGACTATACTGTCTGCATGGTGACTATTCTGCCTGCATATTCTCCCTGCATGGTGACTATTATGCCTGCATGGTGACTATTCTGCTTGCATGTTGACTATTCTGCCTGCATGGTGACTATACTGCCTGCATGGTGACTATTCTGCTTGCATGGTGACTATTCTGCCTACATGGCAACTATTGTGACTATTCTGCCTGCATGGTGGCTATTGTGACTATACTGCCTGCATGGTGACTATTCTGCTTGCATGGTGACTATTCTGCCTGCATGGCAACTATTGTGACTATACTGCCTGCATGGTGACTATTCTGCCTGCATATTCTCCCTGCATGGTGACTATTCTGCCTGCATGGTGACTATTCTCCCTGCATGGTGACTATTCTGCCTGCACTGAGACTATTCTGCCTGCATGGTGACTATTCTGGTGACTATTCTGCCTGCATAGTGTCTTTATACTGCAAAACAGGCTTTCTTTATACTGTCTGCATGGTGTCTATCTGTATACTGTCTGCATGGAATGTTCGTACTGTCTAAAGTATGTCTACACTGTCAGGGCCAGGTCTCTGGTGTAGGTTACAAGTCTACAAGTGCATTGCTGGTAAATAAAGCATTAATTGAGCATTAAACGTTCGCGGAACTAATCACCAATGAGCAACGAACTTGGCCAATGCCGATAAACAGCCTCATTCATTAATTAGCTTCATAACAAACGGCGAGCACTCTGACAATAATCAATTTAATATATCTGTTGATTCTCGCGAATACGAATAGATAGAGACAAAACTTATTCACGAAGGCAATGACGACTTGTATATCCATAGCTACCTTTGTTTGGTATTCGAGACATGCAAGCTTATTATACATCCAACTATCATACAGCTGCCAATTTGCGTTGTGGGTTGCGAGAGATTTTCTTCTCCAGGTTGCCCCCTCGCTGCCAATTCTTGGCACCGAACAAATCAATGTGGACGTCTAATCAGCCCGGGAATATTAATGATCATCACACTTTGCTGTATTGCTCCTCCCACGCCCGGGCTCCGAGTTTTGGAAAACAAAAGTAAAAGCCGGCATTAGAGCCTTGAGGAGCAGGTGACAAACAATCCCATTGGAAGCAGGAAATTTCATGTCAAACCCACGGCCATTGTAAGTTGATTGAGAGAGATGAGGGGAAGAGGTGGCAGATGTAGGTAGAATAACAAAGTATGGGGGAGGAAAGAAAAGGATGGGGGGGGGGGGGGGGGGGAGCGGGAGAGAGAGAGAGAAAGAGAGAGAGAGAGAGGAGGAAGAGAAGTGAGAGATATACAGACAGAAAGACAGGAGAGAGAGATGAAGTGACGAAGTGAAAAGACAGGAGACAGAATGAATGAGTGAGTGAATTATTATTTTACGTCACAACGGGAATATTTCACCCATGCATGAGGAAATGAGACAGAGAGCATAAGATATATACTAGATAGAAAGACAGTCGCAGGAGAATTTCACTGCCATTAAATTAATACCACAGAATTGCCTAATGCCAGTTCTTCCGCTGATCACGACATGGACATCAACATCGACTACAGAACAGAAGGAAGCCACCTACCCATGTTTCAGCAAGTAGAAGTTCTCAATGCGTCACTCAAAGTAGAGAAGGAACAACAGACTTGTCTCACATGACGAGACTTCTCACACGGCGTCTCGCACGACAGACTCCTCACACCACGGACGTCTCAAATGATAGACTTCTCACACGGCTAAGTAGCTCTCAAAACACCATACAGGACTCCGACAATAAGCATCCAGGTGTTGGTATGCAGTGTCAATACAATAGCCACAAGCGTAGCCACGACCTTAGCCACGATTGCAGCACAGTCCGACTGGCTATTGACCCAGTGCGACCAGGACAAACGATGACAATTGCAAACTGACAAGTACCCACAAACATCACGTATGTACGTAAATATAGCACCACTACTTAACTTTGGGCAACAAAGAGTGAGGACACATTCCTTCCGAAAAACTAATACGTAAATTATTTGTAGTGTTTGAAATAGAGGACATGCTCCTTCGTAACAGGTGGTCAATGTTATTGACTTATTATTGAAATTGCACCATTTATAAGCATACTAAATCAAAAGCAACTTGCAATTTAAAATAAAATAAAAATATATTAAAATAAAATAAATAAAGTGACTTATTTTTAAAAAAACACAATTTTGTAGTGGAGTTTAGAGTCGCTTTCTAGAATCTTTCACTAATATCAGTAAACGTGCGAGCACCGGCTAGTACTGACAGACCAAGGAAAGTTACTTCTTAGAGACATCTATGAAATTTAATACACGACAGATCCAAGTTTAATTTTACTATAAATATTCCAGAAGTTCAGTAAATCTCTATATATCATTCAAGAAATCTCTATTTTACCACTATCTTAATCATTTTGACACGGACATTTGGAAATGACCTGCAGTAATACTTTTTGTCCTTGTTCTGACAGATTTGTCTTTTTCTTCTCAATTGATTTTTAAATTGCTTGGAACTGACACCTGTGCAATCAATCGATGTAAAACCCGGATTGGTAGGGAGAATACAAGCAAGTTCCTGAAATAAACATGAAAAACCACTAGCCTGAACATTACAGAAAACAACTAGCCTGAAAATTAAAGATACACTGCCAGAAATATTGGTACCAAATACCGTAACAGAATTTCAACATTAGAACAATGGAGTATTAAAAGGTGAAAATTAATCTATATTTTCTATTGCTGTGAGATACATACAATTTGGGGAATATTGAAAAGGGCCTATTCGTTTGTTTTGGAGTAATTATCGAAATAGAAATCAAAAGGTATATTTCCTAAATTGTTGATAATAATAATTTCTGGAGTTTGATGAGGAAACACATGCAATCCCAAAGATGATAAATAGAAGATTTGAAACAATATCACAAACACGTTTGTGTGTACTTGCAGCTTTGTCTGTAACCTTCAACTTGCTGCAGCTAGCTGCAAATTCTCTATACACAATCTACCAGAGATGCAAATAATTACCTGGAATTCTCTATCATGGCATCTGCAGTTGCCTTCAGTGATCAGAGGGTTAATTATCATATTTTTTTTTAGTTTTATGCTTGATGTGCCTGGCAGTTACCCTATAATCAATTGTGAACGACACTATGATAACTGTCTCGTAATTATTCAGTGCGTGTTTGACATGAACGGAAAAACATGTATCATCCGCGTGGGTCTAAATTGATCGCACAATTGTGGTGTTTTAAATGCCCCACTATTGATCTAGAATAAAAGCAACTACCAACACAGCATGTCAATCTAATATATCTTATATTTAACGGATCGAGATTATGTCACATTTTACAGCAAGCATATACATAAAATATACATAAAATACATGTACTTTAATCACAAGTTATTTGTCCCTTACATGAAAAATGGCGACAATGTTTATAGATACAACCATCAGCCATGGCTTTATCTCACAACATCATCCAGGACATACAAAAGTAATGGTAATTTTTATAACCGATATCTTCCAATACTTAGGTGGGTGCAGGGCTCGACAGTAAAGATTGTCCACCTGTCCGGGACAGGTATTATCCACAGGCAGACATGTGAATTAGCCCAGATTAACAAGCCTTTTACCTACAGTTTCATGTCTGATAGGGTACAGGGACAGGTGCCTCAAAAAGTTAATGTAGAGCCCTGGGGTTATAACATATATAATACGTACCTATCGGCCATACTTGAGTTGAGCGTTGTTCTCAACTATTCCACGAAAAATTCCCATCCTCATGC
Organism: Lepetodrilus ovalis; assembly: GCA_032361185.1. Lineage (NCBI taxonomy): Eukaryota > Metazoa > Mollusca > Gastropoda > Lepetellida > Lepetodrilidae > Lepetodrilus > Lepetodrilus ovalis. The sequence goes on from JAUTBQ010007683.1 coordinate 18,514, forward strand.
AAACTTCTGTTTACCATTAGAATCAGAGAAGTACTTAATAAAGGTGAAGGTCACATCAAGGGGAGACAACACACAGCATGGCAAACTCCACTCTAATCTTCTCAATACTTTGAAAACAATTGTCAGTATATTAACAATCTTTTGGAGACGAAACAAATGATTAAATATTTTCTATGACATACTGTAGTACCATGACAAGTACTTTCTTGGTCCCAATCCGGAAAAGAGATCGAGCCTCGTTTTCCATCGAGAAGAAGTGCGCACGCTTAATATATTTATCCGTACTTGCGCTGCTTTGACTGTAAACACCGGAATGTAAGCAATACACGAGGGAAATAGCCACAGATAATTCGTACAGAAGGAAAAACACAGAAGCACGCACTGCCAGAGTATTCCCCGACGTGCCACACCGTTTGTATGGTATTGCTTCTTGGAGCGGGGGCAACTGCCTCACTTTAACAGTAGCCCCAAATATCAATAAAATACTTCTTTTGCCCGGGGGGGGTCACGTGCACACCTTCGGCGAGGCGACTCCACCGCTGCCGATCCTCGATATGATTACGCTCGTCGGGGGCCGTGCCATGTAATAAACAGATACATGCACACGCTCACGTTCAGCTACTTGTGACCGCCAGAATTATTAGCTGTTTTCTTTATATGCAGACTTCGGCGCACACAGCTCAATTCCTGCATTAGCCGTCAGTCATAAGCTTTGGATATTTAATGGTGAGAAAATGGAAAGAGGAGAGAGAAAAAAAAGAGAGAAGCAGACATCCAAACCACTCTTCGTCATTATCAAAGTTCTCGTAACGGCAGGGCGGTATTTTCGGACGGGAAGCTGCGTGGCTAACCTTTACATCTGACGATGCAAGATCAATAGCAATCGGTAAGATCGCTCCCAAATACCAAAGTGCGTTCTCTCGATCGGAATACATTCATGGCAATTCAAGAAAGTGGAAATGCCGCATTTTTTACTGTTGAGTGAAAAACAAAGTGGGGAAAGATACAGAGAGTGGAAGAGAGGGAGAAAAGGGTATAGTCATAAATCAGTAATTGACGATGGAGAAACCAACAGTTAATGATCAGTCGACACTTCCTTGATAACAGCTCAGGGACACCTTCACAGTGCAATCACGACGTAAATAATAGACCACTCCGAGATGAAGACAGGGAGGGGGGCGGGGGG